>JAFBJS010016697.1:15918-159504 GCA_016785265.1 Paraplagusia blochii | reverse complement strand
TAATATATATTTTATATATATGCATATAAATATATATTTATATATAAATATATAACTATGTCTTTTACTATATCTAATATATATTTATACTTACATATATGTATAAGTGTATATATTCAAGAACATGTATATATAAACATATACATATATACATATATATATATATACACTGTATATACACTACTTAGCTAAGTATTGTTTGGTTCACCACTTATATTAGCCATTGTGTTTGATATATATTTTGATTTGCTCAACGTTGGATCATATATTGCCCGTTTAATAAGCCAGCCATTTGACTTTAAGCAATCTAAAAACAACAATTATGGTTTCTTTGTCATTAAAATGTAGCGTCTCATACAAACCTTAACCTGCGTGTTTAGTTAAATTTACATATCAGTTAATTTTAAAGGATGTCCGGTTGTCTTCTGCCTTGTGGTTCTTCTTGCGTATAATGGTCTTTTTCTGTCCATCTGGATCCACGTTCACCTGGATTCAACTGGATCATTACAGACATCAATGAGCCAAAGCATCTTAGAGTGTGTTAACCTGGAACAGAACTGTCCGTGTGTGTGTGCGTGGCTCTGGTGCTGATGGTACAATATGCTCCCTGTTATTCTAGGATCATTGACGCTAAAGTCCTGGCAATCAAGTCAGTTTTGTCGAAGCTCATTGGCTCAGTGGGGTCTCGTCTCATCTACGAGCCTGGAATGAGAAACGCGGCGTTGGGGTTAGTTGGATCGTTAGGTAGAAATTCTTTGATAATGGTGCATGTTACATTAAAGCCTTACAAAGCAGGGAGAAGTGTTTCAGGAGCGGCGTAATGTGATCTACAGAACAGTTAGAGGCTGGGTAAGAATTTCTCCCGAGGTGTGAAGTATAGAGATGTATTGTTTTTTATTAGTCCAGACAATTACTGCACTCGCCGCCATAGAATTAAGACGAACCTCACACTTTTTTACTACATGGATTGAATGCTTTAAGGGTCCTCTTATTATTCATCTTCTTCCCTTCTTCTTCCAAATGACATGCCTGCTGCAGTTATTCTGGGCTGTATCTGTTAGTATTCTGCTGCTGTGTTTATATTTAAAAAAAAAAAAAGATGTGAAGTGAAGAAAAGCATCAGCTTAATGAAACAGAAACATAACAACAAGGAAACTGAGCAGAGAAGTTCATTCATATCTTGTTTTTCTTGTTATTATGTCTGCCAATACAGGTTTCACCATACAATGAAAATCCTTCTTTGCTGTCTACTCTGATGCCTCAGTAGATAAAGATAAGAATTACTGAGGAATAAGAATGAGATGAGAAAAGATAAAGAATCATCTGAGAAAGAAAAATAAGGATACACAAATAAGTATAAAGAAAATGTACGGTATTTCCAAATGACCATACTTGTTTGTGCTAAAAATGTCTACGGTATAACTGCTAATAGGTGCTAGGCTACACGATTATAATGTTATGATTACAGTGGTTTAGTTGTCGGTCCAGAACAAAGTTCTAAATATATACATATATACAGTATATATGTGTGTGTGTGTGTGTACCTATGTACATATACATACATATACATATATATGTATATGTAACGTTATATATATCCTGGACCAGGTCTACCAGGGGCAGTAGTCTCTAAAGCTGGGGCCCAGATCACAAAGCTTCATACTGTGACCCTTCCTGTGGATGGTGAGCCCAATGGAAGTTATGGGTGTGGGGATGGTGCTATGCTCAGAGCACCTAAGTGCAACCTGGGAGCTGGTGGATTCGAACCTGAGGCCCTGCAGACCCAAGTCCACTTCTTAAATCGCTAGGCCATATACTGTATATATATATATCTGTATATATTAGGGGTGTGACGATTCACTCACTTAACGATCCGATTCAGGAACGATTCATAAAAAAAACTTAAATGATTGATCGGCTTTGGTTCAGCTCGATCCAAACTGATCCAAATATCCAAATATATATATTTGTATATATACATACACACACACATACATATATACTACTTTGTCTTCCCCCCAGATTTTTGAGCCCTCCATGTACCTTTGTACCACTGAGCTACAGCACTCTATTTTGGCTTTTTATCTGTATTTTAACTATAACTATATTTCATTTTTAAGACTAAAAGCTTAGAAAGTGAATCTTCTGTTCTCACCTGAAGCCACCACCCCTCCCACCAGCATCATTTCTTCCTCTTTAGCAACACCAACAGCTACCCATACTGTGGAGTTCAGTGTCCTGCCCTGTCCTCAAAACTTCAAGTTCTATACTGTTTTCTTTCTTTTTTTACTAAGTCTACCTTGATGAATTTCATCCATAAACACAAGTGTATAGTTAAAACTTACAGGCCAACGTTAAATAAAATAGGACACTCCTGACTATTATAGCCTAAAGTGACATAAAGTAAGGATTATAATTAGATCAGCGGTGAGTGCTGGGCCCTCCCAAACCCTTGAGCCTCCTTTATTACTACAGAAGCATCTCCAGTTTATCCTCCTCCCAGTGGGACGTCAGTCTCTGAGAGAAGTGGAGGGAGGCGAGGGGGGGCATCGTCGAGGAGGTGGCGTCACACAGCTGCCGTAGCAGCCCTGCAAAGCTCCTTGAGGAAAGACATGTTGTCAGTGCGCATTAATCATCGGGCCCACCATCGGAAACAGATTCTCCTCATAAGCAATTTCACTCATTAGAGTTTACGGTGCTGATTTGCTGATTGGAGTTAGGCTGAGGCCACTGCACTCACTGTGAGAGGGAGCAGGAGGAGGAGGAGGAGAGAGGAAGAGGTTCTGACACATTTACAGTGATGTGAGAGCTGGGATGTTGATTAATGTGCATTGTCCCTGTCACATAAACGGAATAAATAAATATGAAACAAAAGCAGGGGGGAGAGTGAGGCTCATTTACAGAGCCGGAAATGAAAGTTCCATTTAGTTTGGAGGCTGTAATAAGACAGACTGGGTGACAGTCGCCACGGACGTGACTGTAAACAACACATCAGCAGAGAGAGAGTTAGTCCGCCAGGCACCTGCTGTGGGCTGCAGCTAGCATTCAGGAAAATGACGCAGTCTGTTTTCTTGTGGCATAGACAAAACATCGGAGGTCAGGGAGGGCCTCTGCACAGTCCTGTCTTCTCTGTAGAACTGATCTGTGATGGCCTTCCTGGTCTGAATGACCCACTGTTAAAAGACAACAAAAATAATCTTCCTTCAGATCAGGCAGGATAAAAGTGAAATACTTTTTTATCAAAAACAAAATCTAAACTCACAGCTTGCTGCTAATGATGTATGATGACAGTATGATGATCACAGCGCAGCCCAGATTACGGGTCATATTATGTAGTTTACATTGATCTTCTCATCCCTTCCACAAACATATACTTGTTTACAGGCATAAACATGGATCTGTTTTTTTTTTCTCTGCCATGGAAACACAGTTTACACAGAGCCCAGTTTAATGCTGTTAGATGTTTACAGAGCCGAGGATTCTGGGTAATAACAGATTACCTCAGATGTCACACTCTGCTCTGGACATAACTGAAGATCAGGAACTCTTTAAAGTACACTGTCCAGGAATTTCATTCATTCATTCATTCTCATCCGCTTGTCCGGAGCCGGGTCGCGGGGGCAACATTCGGAGGAGGGACGCCCCACCACGTTAAGGTGTCGGTTCAGGGAGGGGTGTCCAGGAATTTGTTTGATTAAACATAGTAAACCATGAGTTTGACCCAGTGCTGCCCTCTGTTTACATTTTCTCTTTTCTCTTATATTTTGAGAATTGGTTGATTAGTTATCGGTAGAGAAGTTTAGGAGCTAAACAAACAGTCAAGTGGCTCTGCATCAGTCAGTCTGTGAAATAAAAAACTGAACGTCCTTTTAGTGTGAGCTAATACTAATACTTCACTGAACCACTGGCTATCTTTTCACACTGCTTTACTGTACTCCAGTGCTTCTCAAAGCACTGGGGCGGGCCCCCCTGGGGGGGCGCGTTGCGATGCTGAGGTGGGCGCGTGTGACCCTGGGGAACATTCTTTTTTTTCCGCCGTACTACAATAAAGTGTAATTGCACATCCTTGTAAGTTGAAGTTTTCTTTATGTTAACAAGGATACAATGTCGACCCTACTCTAAAGCACTCCACTTCACCTCACTCCACTCTTCCCTACGTCATATGTGTCAAACTCAAGGCTCGGGGGCCAAATGTAGCCCGCAGAGTCATTTAATGTGGTCCACAAGAAATTTGACTTGAAAAAAATAAAGGTTTTTAATCACACTTTCCACTTTCTGTGAATGCAGTAAATTAGTAACAATGAAGTGCATTTATTCACTGTGACCTACAGATGGGTACTGGTCCCCAGCACAGAGGTTTGGCAACCAAAAGCTGTACAGTCTTATATACAACTGGCCCTTCAAGGCAAACTGTATTGCTGTTGTGGCCACCGATAGAAATGGGTTTGACATCACTGTTCTACGCCATTATGCTACTCCACTTTAAAGCACTCGACCTACCATACCCAACACTACTACTACATTCTATCCTATCTTCTTTACTTTGCTGTGATCCACTAGTCTACTCTACCATGTGTTGTTGTTGTTGTACTCTACTATGATATGTTACTCCACTTGATTCTTCTACTCTACTGTACTTTACTTATGTGACAGTGTATGTATGTAAAGTGATGGCGAAACCTTCCAGATCCATTCAGTCCGCTCTTGTGTTGCAGAGTTTGATGCAGAGGTGCAGTTCCCTTGATTGACTTTCAGGGTCACTGTTGAGCCCTTTGTTGCCAAATTAATTTTGTGCAAAGTAAACAACAGGTATTCAAAATTTGGACAAATATCCCCCCTTCTGAATGTGGATTTAGAACAGGTATGGGCAAACTTTTTGACTAATTGGCCCATATTTGGACACTGGCCTAGTTAGGAGCAGATAGTTGAGATAAATGTCGCAGGAATTGAATGACAAAGGTCTGGCATAAATGCTTGAATACAAAAAATTTTGAATTTTCTACTCTATAGGGAAAACATTGGCATTGCATGAAAGAGGCAGACTTATAACCAGAATACAAACTTAATTGGTAGTTTGGAAAAGTTGTGGGCTGGATCACGGGCCTTAGTTTGCCTGTGCCTGGTTTCGGGATGAAAAAATGTTCAACGGTGAGAAAGAAAACACAGGATGGCGGCGGTAGCCTTGAACAGTGAAACAATGTTGCTGCTGTCTGTTGGACTCTGTGTTTTGTCCATGGATGCTCAAGGCCATCACTGAATTCCTGTCTCGTCTGCCAACTTCTGCACCACGTCCTGGATTGATTTCATCCTGTACTTCCTGTCTGTCCAGTCCCAGTGTGACTCTTCTTATTAGTCATTAGATCACTGCCCACATCCCAGACGGTCTGAACTTTTCCTGTGGAGTGGAGCCAACGAGCGCATGACTTAATGAACGATGACAAACATGAGCCAGAAGTCACATCACACGGCAGCGTTCAGGCGCGAGTGTACCAACGTGCATCTCCTGTGTTTTCACCCACTCACAAATGATGGATTTCTCGACGCAGAGACTATAATTCATCACTTTTACGTCATTTTGTGAAAATCCAAATCTTGCAGGAATTTTCTCTTTGTGCTTTCTCCAGTTCCCTTATTAAATCCTTTTTTTCCTGGATTTCTTTGGTCCACCGCTACCTTCTCTGCACCAGCAGGGAGCAGTGGTTTTACAGTTCAATCAGGAATTCTAATAAACTGACCTGTGCTTTAATGACTAATTCATTGTCTCCTTTACTACCTTCATGGGTATAAAGCGGATTAATGACTTGAGCAAGGTTAAAAACAGTAGCTCTGTGCTTTTTCTTCATCTATTATCAATCATCCTCCAGATCCTTAGGAGAGCCGCGGAAATTGAAGGAAAATTAGTAATCCCTTTGATGGATGATAGCATATAGGTATAGAAGTGTGTGTGTGTGTGTGTGTTCTATATGTGTAGCTGTAGCATTAAAGATAAGGAGCGTCACATGAAATGAATTTTGAGAGGAGGTTCACATGTGAAACAAACCTTAATAGCGTCTGACAGGGGAATTATCTTTCTGTGATAACAAAGAAGAGTGTTAAAAAAATCTTTCTTGTATTCCTTATAAATGTATTTTTTGACAGTGGACTCATATGGTAAAAATCTGAAAAAAAAAAATTATGTTGTTATATAAATATGACTTATTTTAACATAATGCTTTTGCAATATATATATATATTTCCTAAAGAAAAAAATAGCTTTTGGAGTGTGAAAAGATAATAACATCAATATATCTGCAAATTCACCCTCTTTAATTCTGCAAAAAACTTAATAGATTGTTTTGTTATTGCTTTAAGAATTAATTTAATTGCTTTTTTTGTTATTTGGCATTTTATTTCTACTTTGTGTGTTGCGTTCATTTGTGTTTGATTTCTTAAACCCAAAAAAAGAGATTAAAACATCTATTTTTCTCTTCTTTACATTTTTACAGACAATGCATAAGATACTGTATAATACTAAGGTTATTTTACAGGGACTTTTTTTCATTAGTGTCCCATTTTCTGTTTGCTATATTTGGTCTATGATCTCTTAAACTCATCAAATCTGTTCTGAATTCTGTCTTTAATGTCCTAAATTTAAGAAATAAAATCAGAGAAAGGTAGTCAAAATAAAAAAAACCATGTGGCAGAAAAAAAAGAGCCAGAATTTTACATGAGTTGTTAAAACTTCTTTGACAGTTTCTTTACTTTTCCACTCACTGTTTTCCTTCTTGTTGTTCAGAAATCCCATGAAAGATAAGAGCAGGAAAAAACAGAATACAAAAAAGAAGAAAAAAAAATCTATTTTTTGGGCAAAGTGAAAGTAAGAGGAGACAGAAGGAGCAGCTATGAGTCGGTATCTCCTTTGTTTACCGGTCTATATTCCCATCACACGTTCCCATCACATGCAGCCTGATGCTGCATCTCCGGCCTCTTCCCGTTCTGGGCCCCGTCATTTCTGACACTGTTAATGATTTAGTGGAGAGCCCTGCGCTGCCACATGATTTGTGACATGTAGGAATAAGGCTGGAAACTGAGGGGGGAGAGAGAGAGGGAGTGTGGAAAGAAGGAGGCAGGTTTTCTGCGGGGAGTGTTTGGGATCCAGGGATGCCTTGAAGATGGTGATTCATTATATTTAAGACAAGTGTGACATCCTACTTCAAGGAGGAAACACACATATGTATGGAGGGGAGGATTTTTTTTTTTTCCCCCTCTTTTTTTTCGAGTTGGCCAGAGCTGGGAGGACGGGGGAGGCAGGGGAGGCGTGCGAGTACAAAGGAATGCCTCAGTGTTTTTGGAGATGACATAGGAATAGGAGGCAGGCATATGGAGACGGCAGACTGGAAAATAATGGGTAATGGAGGAGTTTAGCCCCAGGCTATATGCCTGCTTTGCCTACTTCTGTATAACTAGTATATTTATAATTCAAATACATACCTTTAATAATTAACTAGTGAATATTAAAGGAGAATGCAGGATGTCTTTTCCACACAGATGGAGTCGGGTGAATAATAGTATTAAATTTCAAATTTGACAACAGCTCAGAACAAAGGAGCGAGGAGTGAAGGCACCAAAAAGTTGGCTTGGATTTCAGGGGATATTTTCCAAAATTTATTGTTGTTATTATTCTATTTACTTTGGCTTTATGGCACGAACGACGTAGGGAAAAAAAAATTGACCTCATGTGAAAACGGGATTTATTCCTAACACGTGACAGTGCAGTAAAAGCGAGATTAAAATCTGTGCGTGGCTGAGACTTTCAGTTTAAGTGTAAGGTGTTTTCTCACCATCTGTGTTTACAGTAGCTCCATTGTTTCTTTGTGTCTGTGTGTGAATCATACAGTCAGTCAGTTTGTGGGCGATTCCCTGGAAACTCAGGTGTTTGGTTTCACAAGAAAACAACTGACTATTTTTGTTCAAATGACCCAGTGACATTTTGATTGTTGTCTGCTGTTTTTGTCCACTGTCATCGGGAATATGGGAACAGCCAGTCATGACGTAGGTTGACAGGAGATCTGACACTTTTTCATATTTTTAATAGGGGTAAATCGGTGTGCTGCATTTAGAGAAACAGTAATGCATTCCTGAGCTAGGACAGTTCTTGGCAAACTAAAGTCCATGGGGCCCGATGCGGCACGTTTGGGATTTTAATCCAGACTTCCGAACTCCAAATTGTGCTTTGATTTATACCATCATTATCCTTCTGCCTATTCCCTGCAAATCAGGCCTTCCCTAATAGTTAGCACGAAAAAGACTAAAAATAATTCAGCATTCAGCATATTTTAGTCTTTATTCATGACTTTTACACAATGCTAATCTCAGTTTAATTAATCCCAATTCCTGACCTTGCCCCTGTGTAAGATTTTAATACCAACTCCGGCCCTGGGTTCAAAATATTTGTCCAGAAGCTGAAGAAATTCTCCATACGAAAACAAATTTTTATTTTTTACAAAAAAAAACTGAAAATAATCCCAAAAAATCATTTTAGCTAGCCACAGATAGATCCATCCATCCATCCATCCATCCATCCATCCATCTTTCTTCTTTTTACTGTACTCTATAGTTTTCTTACATTGGTGAAACCTGAGCCTGTTTAGTGGAACACAAACCTTATATACTCACAGGGATTGAAGAAACATCTATCTATCCATCCATCCATCCATCCATCCATAACCATGGGGTTCTAGGACCTTACAAGTCTGTGCCATAACTGGTCCACAGGCCTGACTTTGGATTTGCTCAACGTGCATTTGAATCTAAATGACTGCTAACAATCAACGCACATTAAACACCCACTCTGTAGTTCATTTAAGTAGATCTCACAGTGGAGCCTTTTCAAACTAAAACATCCCAGAGGACAGTACGTTTTGTCGTCTGTACACAAGCGGCACAGGGAAGCCTTCGTAGAGTGCCTCGGCCGATGTTATGCAAACAGCTCGGTTCAACAAGAACCGATCCATTTGCATAGCCTGGATGTGAGATGCGTTGCTTCCTCCGATGCAGGCCTCATTTCTGTGGTTGCTCCGTTCTTTGATGTCACGGCTCATACATATTGAGGAAGCTCTGGAACAAGCGCAGCGCGTTAAGTCAAAGCCTGAGCTCAGTTTGTGCGTCTTTCTAAAACAACGTCGTCCCATTTATATTTCCAGGCCTAATGAGCGAGAGAGAGATCGGACAATTATCGTCGTAGCTAATTGATTTGAATATTACAACTTGGCCGTGATGGGATGAACATGGACTCCTCGCTCACGTTCCTCCAAGGGATTTGATAATATATACCACGCTGGTGTGTAATGAGGGTTTTAAAAAGACCAAACCATTGGGGGAAATGGTTAATTTAATTCTTCTGTCACAGATCATACGAAGACTGTGATTTTCGGGGCCTAAATAGAATGAAATGAACTGCAGCGACGGAGGAGTGGGGTAGAACAGAAGTGGTGGAGGTGGTGGAGGTGAGGATGGGTTTGACGGATCTCAATGGAAATGATATAGAGCAGAGGTTCACTTCTATCGGGGGCACCATAGCATTGTAACTGTCAAAGACATGATCATATTCAAGTCATTGATCATTGAGCCTTCCTGGTCTGGACAGTGCTTGGCTCAGAGCACTTCAGTGGCAACCTGTCAGCTGGTGGATTCGAACCTTAAACCTTGTGGACCCACTTCTTTTACCACTGGGCCACCTCCAATGTCCTGGCTAGCTCAGAGTTACAAACATCTAAACAGCTCTATGATTTTTTTTTTTTTTACATTAAAATGCTTAACAGAGACGTGAACTTTATTCCACTGCTGTTCTCAGGTGTCAGGTGTAAGAAGGTTGAACCACAGACCGGTGGCTCCAGTTCTGCCTCATCCACAGCAGACAGTCAGTCAGGAGTCACGGCCCACAAAGAAGAATGTGTCTGAGTAAATAGACACTGAGAAAGTACACACTGGGCACTTAAAATACAGTGTTACACTTTCTTTAGTAATAATAGAAGTACATACTGTATCTGTCTTTGTTTACTGTTGGCATCTGTAGTAGTTGTCTAAAATGAAGGTAAAACTTGCAATTTTTTTTGCTAAATTGTCCTTTTTGTTTTGTTTTGATAGAAGAATATATCTCATTTCCAATTTTTTATTTCTTGGTACAAACATTAGAACTGAAATAGTCTTAATCTTATTGAAGGTTTTATTTTTCTTTCACAAAAGTCATGATTTAGGTCAGTTTTTATCTCCATTTTGTGAATTTGTATTGTTTGATTTTCAGAAATATGTTATTAAATATTCTCTTTTACTTGCGTCTTCAGAGAATAGAATAGAAAGGCTCAAAACCTTGTGGATGCTGCAAACACTGCACCACTGTGCCACCGTTAGTGGACCAGAGAAGCGATAAGACCTCAAGACAATCCTTCCACAGACGTGGAATTCCATTCAGTTGTTTATCAAAGTCATATCATGAGAGCAGGTATGAACAACTTTTTTTTAACTATCATTTATTTGACTGGATAATTCCATTGTAGCCATATGTAGCCTTTTTGGTGTTTCTTTTTGACTAATTCAAGTCTGGTTTCTTTTCTGCAGCAACAAAATGTAGATCACAGTGAAAAATCTGACATTAAATATCTTTAATATCTTTTTATTCCACATACAGTTGGTGTAAAGTCATTATATTCCTTCTTCTTAATGTCTTGCATTCCAACATGCTCCCATCTTCTCCCAACCTCTAAGTCCTCCGTGACAAATGTACGGTTTCACTTCAGAATAATCTCCCTCAGTATGAAGCAAATAAATAAGCAGCGCCCGTGTATTAAATACTGAAGTATTGCACTTGTACTTGGTGCTTAATAATTAATAGCCCGTCCCATCCTGCTATGAATATTTACATGCCAAGTGTCCCTGGGAGCCTTCCTCATGCCAGAGGGAGGGAAGTGTGTGTGTTTACAGCATTAAACACTCAGACGTTGTCACCAGACCTATTTCGCCTCCAACCACGAAAAAACACTTACTAAAGCAGCGCTAGCATTTTATTTGTTGTTGCACAATGTAACCTATTCAACCTCCATTTAGACGTGGCAAGTCAAATTACAGGTACACGCACTCTCTCTCTCGCTCTTTCTCACTTTCGAACCGAAATCCCAGGACGACGCTTGTCTCGTCTGAATGCGAAAGGCGGGAGAAGTGAGTTGATTTTTTTTTTTTTTTTTTTTCCTGGGCCATGTTGTTTCCAGAGTGGTGACATTTCTCACTCAGATCGCCTTCCACTTACTGTGTCAAAGGTCTGGTCATCACAACGACAAACACTGTGTGGAAAAGTGAAAAATCAAATCAACTCTGTGATGATTTAGGTTGATCTTCCATCCTAAACAGTAGAAAAAAAAATCAGACAAATGCGGCACAAAAGAGTATAGTATTGATTAAAGTGATGTAGCTGTCCTTTCCCTGCCAGAAATATCTTTAGCTCCTGAAATGTATTTCCAATTTTTTCTAACTGCTACCATTTGACTTTTTTTGGTTTAATGTAGCTACTTTATAGCAGGAAAGGAAAGTAAACTCCTTGTCATTGTGATCCACACCACGGCACACAATAAAATTTGACCACTGTATTTCACCCATCACCAAAGTGAAGGGTTGGCAGCTTAGAGCGCCAGGAGAGCAGTGAGTGGGACCCAAGTCCAGTTCCTTAACCACTAGACCACTACTCTTCCTGTATATTAGTTACCCCCAGTAGAGAATAGATCTTTTTTTTCCTAATGATTAAATGATTTTATACAATATGTTTTGTTACATTTAATCTGACTAGCTATAGCACATAATTCAAGTCAGATCTTTTGACATGTGATGGACAGGTTAATTCCTGTTTCTGATGCCATCTTTACTAAGGATTATTGTATTTGTAACTATATTTCAGCTATTTGTATTTGACATTTGGTAGTTCCTTCATATTTTATGTTCCTTTTTGATAAATTGTGCTGCGAAGACTAACATCTAACTCAGATGGTCTCAGATTGGATCCACAAAGGGCCGGTGTGACTGCAGGTATTTGTTCCAACCAACCAGCAGCACACCTGACTTGAATTTTCAATCAACTGACTTGAGTCTCCAGACAGCTGATTGGTCAACTAGTTTGCTCTGGTTAGGTTAGAACAAAAACCTGCAGCAGGTCTTACACCCCTGTTCTAACTATTTTAACTTATGAAGTTCTAATTTTAGAGTAGAACTGGGCAAACTGTGGCCCAGGGGCTAAATAGGGCCGTTGGGCTTGTTAATCCGGCCCTATTATACTATTGATTTATATTATCATTTTTTTCTGACTTTTCCTTCCAATTTTATCAAGATTTTATATAGATATGCAATATATTCCCCAATAGATAATGTAGAAAGGGCAAAAAAATAGCATTCTAGGTTTTTTCCATTACTTTTACACATCATTTACCTCAGTTTACATAAATGCTCAGTATGTGTGCTCCTGACCTGGCTCCCATGTCAAAATGTAGTTCCCACTGTGGCGAGGTTTCCAAGTCTTATTGGTTTTTATAGTTTGGTTTTGTTGCTGATTGTTTATTTATTTTTTTACATAATTCCAAGCTAATTATTGGCTAGTTTTGATCCCATTAACCTGGTTTTTCAGTTCATCTCAATTTAGTAAATTCTTTGGATAGATTTAAGACCACGTCTGCAGACCAGGGACCCTGGGGTTCAACTCCAACCCCCAGAACAAATGAGACAAATATAAAGTGCACGTTAGAAGCACGGGACGACGATAGTTTATATTAACCATTTGTTTTACCACCCACGACTGCGTTGGAGTTGCATTCATAGATTCCTACTATACAGAGGGAGCACTTTGACTGTGACAGATTCACGTTTATGAAATTTCCGACCTTGAATTCGAGGAGGACTCAGCGGGACGCACATCAGGACGTACACCAGAAATCCTCCCGGTTACTGCTGCACTGCAGCCACTTTGAAGAGAACCACGGGCCTACAGTGGACAAGCATAGGATGTGTAATACAAATAAATATGCTGAACCGGGGCATGTTTGGCTGCGCTGCTCCTGTGATGGTAATATTTATCTAAGAAGTGGAGGAAGGCTGCATGTTGATGTTGCCTCTCTGCAGGTCCCCTCGCTCTCAGATCTCCTCTCTGTCTCCACGTGTGGATATAAGTAGTGGCTGCAAAGCCAACGCCGCTCTTTGATACTTCACTCCTCATTTGAATCAGCGGACGCTTTATTTGACAACGCCAGGTAATTACCTGGGTACCATGCTTGATCATGTGAGCTGCTGCCGAAACTAGACTGAAGGGAGTGGAAGAAGAGGAAGGGAGGAGAGAGGGAAGAGGGAGGAGGGACAGTGGGAGCTGTATCGGTATCCAGAGAGGAGATGGAAATGAGGACACATAAACAGAGAAGGGAAAAACACAAACAAACCATCTGCATCTGTTTACCTGCTTTGTTTTCGGCACATACAAACCCAATTCCCACAAAGGCCGCAGCACTTTATGAAAAAGAAAGAAAGACCGTAAATGCTGAATTTTGTACATTCGCGTCATACTTAAAGCTTTATTCATCAGGCATAAGAGCAGCGACTGCTTATCACTATGTTTCCACTCGCTGAATGTTTCCTTCTTTAATACCTGCAACACAGTCCAAACACTGAAAGAGACAAATTCATCACTTGGTCAAAACCCATATTCTTTAATTACACTTTTTAATTATTTGATAAGGAAGAAAACTGGACGCTGCAGCTTGGGCCAGGATTTTTTTTTTTTCTTCCTTTTCTTCCTGTGCATATTACGTCAGCCGCTCAAGAGTGTTTGGGTGTTACTGTCAGATACAGCTTTTCACATAAACTCATGGTGAACAAAATACTTTGTGCAGAAGGAGGTATCATTTTCTCCTTATGGAAAAAATCCATAGCGTTAAAAGGACTGATTTGAAGGCACACAACCTTCTAGGTTCAATATAAACCTCTACGCTGACGATACCTTCACTTACGTACATCTCCCATTATGTCAAAGCTCCTGGTGATTTTATGGTTTTTGGTTTACTTTTTGACTAGTGTGATTACTGAAGTAAACTCTCATGGATGCTTTTTTAACCCCATATGACACAAATATGAGTCAATTTAGTCAAAAGTATTTAGTATTTAGTCAAGAAGTCGTGAGACAAATTGAATTATTTGGCATATCGTCAATTTTTACTAAGATTCTACACTTTTCTTCAGCAGCTTTGACAGGTTTCATTGTTGCATTCTGTTGAATCAGATTTTTTTTTTCTTCAAACCTTCAAAATGAATGGATATATGAGGCTTTAACTGGTTTTGAAGAAGCTTTTTCTGTTTATTTTTTACCCGAAACCTGAAAGAAAATTCTAAAGGAATTGGATTTTAGTTCTAAAAGGAGGTTGTGAGCCAAAGACAGCTACCAGGGTACGGCAATTATTGAAGTAGCTTTGTTGTCACCTTTTTAGAACTGGTGTTTGTGTTTCAAACAAGCGGAGGCAGGAATAAGGGAAACAGTCTGGTGTACTGAACAGAAGGTGTGTGTGTGTGTGTGTGCGTGTGTGCTTTTTTAAGGGGTTCAGCATTTCTTACAGGAGAAGGAGGTCAGACAGACCTCAGAGAAACATTAGTGCGCTGCAACTTTATTATACGTCAAATGAATTGTATTAGTCTCCTGGGTTCAATTCTTTAATTAAACTCTTCCTTTCTCATAAATTAACAAAGTAATACAGGCAGTGATGCAGAGACAAATGAGACCAAGACCAAACCAGACTGATGCCCAAAGAGTCGTTTAATGGTGTTATGGTTAATATTCCAACATTACAATGTGTGAACAGGAAAAATAAAAAAATACAAAAATGATAATATTTGATGGTTCAATATTTTAAGCCTGGAAATAACCCCAGATCATCCTTGGTTGGGGGTTAAACACCGGTGTGTTTCCTAACTGCTGGATATAGAACCTTGTCAATGATGTTTATTGAACAGGAGAGCAGTGTTTACGCTGCAGTGTGACTAGAATATCAAAAGTGTGTCAGTGTGTGTGAATGCAGCTGCATTCAGGGCTGACTGACTGACTGATTGACTGACTGACTGACTGACTGACTCAAACATACACACAGTAAAAGGGCAAGGCCGTGAAGTTTCACTTAGATACAGAAAACTCCCAGCCATTTTCAGCAGCACTTTTTATGTCTCTAAAAGCAAATTCATTGCCTAAAATCATTAGACATTATAAAAATGTGTCAGCACAAAAACAAGCTCAGAGAGAAAGTGAGTCATTTGCTCTTTAATGCTCTCCCTCTCTCTCACCCTCCCTCCCTCCTCCATCTCTCTCTGGTGTAATTCATTAAGGCTATAAATAAAGCAGAGTGACAGAAGTAGCTTCTAAGGACAAACGGAACTGCTCACAAGGAATGATCTTTAGTTTTTGCCTACTTTTAATTGGCTAACTTTTAGCTATATTTAGCTTAACTGTTTTTATCTAATTTTGCTTAAGTATTCATTAATGTGATTGTATTGTTATTTAGTTATTAATGGAGTCTGTTTATATGATCAAAAACCGTCTTCTTATTTACAATGTTGAAATATTTGCTTTAATTTAGACCAATTGTTTATCAACCTTCAGCTGCTTTCACTAGTGTTTTTCATAACTTTTAGACACGTAGCTGCATTTTTGTTAATTCTCTGCATTGTATATGACATATTTTACCTTATCCAATAAAAATACATGGCTTTATCCTAGAACCCTTTATTCTAGCAAACCATTAGCTAACACCTGATAATATATTTGCTAACCTTAAGCGCTCACTGTTAAATTTGTTATGTATTTTGTTTCATTTGTGACAATTTAATTTTATGATTGGTTAGTGACTACCTATCTATCCAACAACCACCCTCATATTTAAAGTATAACAATATTTACTCTATTAAAGACCAACAATTAATTAACCTTTAGCTGTTTTCACTAGTGTTTTCGGTAACTTTTAGACATGCAACTGCATATTTGTTTTGTTTCTTTTTCTCTTAATTTTTTGGGGGAATATGTGGCCTGTATAAAAATATCCATTGTATTTGCCGAGCTTTATCCTATTGTTCTAGCTAACATTTAGCTAAAGCCTGCTAATATTATGTGCTAGCCTTAAGCAAATGCTGTTATGATTTTTATTTGTAATTATTTTTTTGTTTTGTTTCGACAGTTATACCTTATGATAGGTTGGTAACTGTCGATCCACAAATAGAAACACATCGATTATAACTGTAAGAATACAATTGAGGACAAACCACCATTTAAGAAATGTTGAATTGAATTAGTTCACATTTATATGTTTTCTCCCCATCAGCTATTTATTTTACCTTTGGACTGATCTCACTGAAATTATCTTTAATCTCTCACTTCATTTCCTCGGTCTCGCCATCTTTAAGTGTACAACTAAATCAACAGCAGCACTTTGTGCATTTTTATATTTGCCTGGACGCTTTTTTTTCTCAATACAGTCCTTATGATCTCTGCTGATGTTGAAAATATTTCCTATTTTCTCTGCAGCCTTGTTGTAATCCCCAGCTTTAATCAGACCTCGGCCATTAAACCCTCCACACTCCACATTCCCCCGCTGTCAAACTGAGTGGACAAACACAGGAGTGGAATTTACATCCAGCTCCAAGTGCAGATGTAGAATTAAGACAATTTAATAAAGGCTTAGCAGCAGCAGCGACTGCAGCAGCAGCAGCGGCGGCTCACACACACGCTGTTTCCTCTGATCAGCCAAGGAGCGCGACTTTATTGGACATGTTTCTATTTCCAAATCCGCACATAACGGGCAACGATGCGTGGATTTGCTATAATGTAGATAAGAAACACACACGGGGAGAGAGGAGGGGTTTGATCTGCAATAAAAGGTGGCGCTGCGCAGCCTGTTTAAGCCCCTTAAAGCCTGATAAATGATGAGCGACAGAGGCACAGCGACGGGGTCACCGCTATTAACTCCTCACTTTCCTCGGCCTCCACTTAAACTTCTCTCAATTACACGTGGAAACGCGGGGCTGGATACGGGCCTGAGATCCACGCTGTGTGAGAGTGGGAATGGAGGGAAGGAAGAGGGGAGAGAGGGGGAGAGAGAGAGAGCTCTGTGGTGATGTCAGGTGTGTGTGGCTGCAGTCACATAAAGACACCGTGGATTACAGTGGATTACAGCCCCTGTGTGTGTTAGATGTGTGAGAGAGCGAGTGTGTGTGTGTGTGTTCTAACACATGCACACCAGGTATTCTGGGAGCAAACAGCCAATGGAAGCTCATTAAAGCAGCATTTGGTCTCTTTCCCGAGCAGAGGCGTTAACGACGCGCCCTAATCTCAGTGGTGACCTGGTAAAAAAAAAAAAAAAAAATGACGGGGGAGTTCGGTCTTTACAAACAGGCTGTAGAATCAACAGTGCATAAAGCAAAAAAAAAAGCAACAAAAGAAAGCATAAAAATAAATAAATGATTGTGTAAACAGCTAAAATCTGCCCCAACTCCCTGGTAACAACGTCTGTGATTGGTTATGTTCTGGGTCATCGACTCTCTATTTAAAAATCTGATTTATTCACTAGTGCTTATGTGTATTTTAATGTTATTTTGCGTTAATATAGTTTAAAACAATGTTTGGTAATAAAATTAAAAAAAAATCAGAAAAAAAGCCATATTTTAATTCGTTTCAGAATGCAATTTGTGACCGTTAAATAATAAAAATAATACAAATAAATCTTCATTAATATGTATATATATATAACATGTGTTTTTATTATTTTCCAGCGTCGTTCGAATAACACATGTTTATTATTCTATTATTTTTAGGCAATAAATATCTTCTCAAAAGAACGATGATTCGCATAGAAAACGTTACAATAAAATTCCTTTGATCACTGTTTTTTAATATATATATTTTAGCTGTAATAACACTTCCGTCAGAGCAGTGCGGTGGACACAGAGATTATGAGCGGCAGACATGAAGTCGTTAACCTGACTAGACATTGAAAACGTTCATGATTTTTAATTAAAATAAAATAAAACTGAATTAACCAGCAGGTTTTTTTTTACGCAAGATCAAATTAAATCCAATTGAAACATAACGTTAAAACCGCCAACCTATAAATAAAATGTCTAATTAATTTCAACGCCGCGTTCCAGTCATTTGTAATTGTCCTTTTTTAAAATCTATTGAAATTATATACATAAAAATAAAATAATAATATATTTTATATTTTATGGCCGCTAGTTGCTTTTTTTATGTGTAAATACGCATTCTGTTTTATTTTCTGGGGCCTTCGCTCGGTTCAGCTTCAATAACAACTGACCCCGTTGCCGCCAGGTGTCGCTGTAGGGCCGCATATTCCCCGCTGAGTCTCTGAAGGGTGAGAGACACGGCCACAGTTTCTTTCTATCTCTCCTCTCTCTCTCTTTTCTGTGTGTGTCATTTTCTCTCCCTCCTCCCTGTACTCACCCTCTGACACCAGACTCTGAGAATCGGTGGAGGGGAAAATGAGGCTTTGGAGCTGAAGAATTTACAGTTAGTCGCGAAACTTTTACAAGTATTTGAGTTGCGCACTCCATTTTCTGAAACCCTATAGTCACATTTCAGCGTGCGGGGGGTCAGACAGAGTTCAGAGCCGGGGAGCCGTGAGTTAAGGCGGTGTGTGAGAGGAAAACACCGAGGATCCAGGTCATTATCAGTCAGATCATAAATTAGGAAAAAGAACTGTCTGATAAAATGTGATATTTTCTGGTTTATTCTCAGGCAGAATTCTGTCTGCCAAACTTGTGAGCAGCAGCAGCCGCGGCCGCAGTCAGTCTATGATCCACTTCTTATCTCCTCTTCTCTATACATTAGCTGGGCTCATTTGCATAATCTCAGAGAAAGAGAGAGAGAGCCAGATTAGAACAAAGTTACAAACAAGATTAGGACGATTTTATTTGTTCCTGCGCTTCAGATGGGATTGTTTCTGCAGTATTTAAGATCACTAAGAGGATTGGGAGCCGGTTTCATATCAGTGATCTTTTTCAGGGCATTGAATGCAACAATACGACACCAACACCACGACGACCCCTCCTCTTAATATTTAGCAGCAGGGTCTTTGGTGAGAGGTGGCTGAGTGGGAGGGTGCAGGGTCTTAGCTCTGCAAACACAGCCAGTGTAGAAGTTGACTGGTGCACCTTTGGTGGATCTCCAGTCTGGTCATTGTCCCACTATGGTTCGTGTTTTCCTTGAAATGGATCCTCTGACCCCCCCACCGGCAAATGAATGGAAACGCAGCTGGCCACGTCCCACACGGACACCGAGAGCTTTACCCCTACACTGACCTCCATTTGACACCGACGGGAGAGAAACGTTAGCGCCTGTTACTGCCGTCCACTGATTTTATTTTTTATTATTATTCCACGGGCTTCCAGATTAAAGATTGTGCCTTGCACTGGGGGAGACAGGGAGAGAGAGAGAGAGAAAGAGGGGGGAGAGATCAGCCTGCGTCTCCGGCGGTGGGTGATCCTGGTCATGTTGTCACAGCCAGGGGAGTTGAAGTTGGCACGGCTCTTGTTTATGGGCTGGGAAAATTAATTTTAATTAACCACTGAGTGAATGATGATTAAAATGAAATTAGAAAATCAAACGCCGACTTGTGTAATCTCACATCTAAAGCTGATTATAAGCCAAATTAACCTATATGCCGGGGCTTAAATGTTGTTAATTATAATGTTTTATGTCCTTTTTTATGGGCTTCCATTAATTACCCAAATAAATACTTGCCCCCCACCAAAAAAAAAGAGGTAAAGGGGGGAAAAATAGGGCTGGGGTGACTGGTGGAGGGGATTTAACGTTTTCGCGTCGTCGCTGGAAGTTTCATGTGTGTCTGCGGAGCCGTACATTGGACACGCATAATTAGCCCCTGCTATTTTCACACGCTCCTCGGCTGTTTTGCATCACTCTCCTCGGGGGCAAACCGCACATTTCCACAATAAACGCACAGAAATTACCTCAAAGTCCAGAAGAATTCGTTTACAATTCACTCGAGCGCTGGAGAGAGCGTTATTAAAAAACACACACGCCCGAGCTTCTTCCTCTGCAACTTTCTCCTCTCCGTGCGTCCTGCGCGTAAACAGATATTTATAAGGTTTAATCCACTTACCATCGTCATCCAGAGCGGCATGGAAAAGGTAAAAAAAAAATATTAAAAATAAAAAACCATCGGTGTTTAAAAGCGGAAACGTCGAAGCGTGGTGGTTTTTTTTTTGGAGAGAAAAAAAAACTGTTGAGTCTTGATTTTGATGCTGTGCCGGGCTGGATGTGTCAGAATGAGGAGGAGGAGGAAGGACTTGGAGACGGTGAATGCCTTGGCTCTGTGCGCACCGCTCTGCAGCTCCTTCCCGGGTTATTGCGCGTTGAAATGTCCACACCGCCGTTTGTCAAAGCTTACAGTGCCGCACTTCCCACCACCACCGCCGCCCCCCCTTCATGCCAACAAACATAACAGTTGTCACGCTTTCATTTATTAACTCTGCAAAACCAAACGAGAGAAATCTCGCCGTTTGTCCTGTAATCATCTCTCCGTCTCCCTCCCCGGGTCTCTGCCTCTCTCTCTCCCTCTTTCTGTCTGTCTGTCTCACCGCAGCTTGGTTTTTTTTTTTACTTGTTGTTGTTTGTTTGTTTGTTGGCACCGTTTATTGACCCCTCCACCACAACAGTAGCCACTGCATCTCCCCCTGAGCGCGTGTCTGCTTTAATCCTGACCTGTGAATAATTAATTTCCACCATCAAAAATGACAAGGAGCCATAAATGCTGCTCCTTTCTCCCCCCTCTCTCTCTCCTCCTCCGTGTATGTGTGTGTCAAACCTATCAATACAGTCATGACGCCGTATATTAGCGCTGATGGATCTAAATATTCAGAGGGATACAGATGGCCTGCTGCTTGTTGTGTTGCGTTAAAGTGCTCCTCCAAAAAAAAAGGAACGTTCAACTGCAATCGATGGCCGGAGCCGTTGCTCCTCCTCCTCTTCTAAAACTTCAATCTCCTGCACATGATTGATGATGTTGGGGAGCTTTGATAATTGACTACAGCGAGGTATAAGCACGGATTTCTATCAGGAGAGGAGGAGACGGGGGGCGTTGGAGCAAAGAGAAACATTCAGAATTACTTTCTCTACCTTTTTTTGAAAGCCTCTTGGAAAAGTTCATTCGGGGCGTAGAGGGGTGCTGAGAGGAGCACGGCGATAATTAGCTGTAAGAAAATACGACACAAAACACTCCGTGACGCTATAAATTAATGACCCGTGTGTTTTTAATGAAATAAAAATGTATTTATTTCACTCCATGTGTTGGTGAGGGTGGTAATATATTCGCGTGTTATATATTTCAGGAGTAAATTGAATATTTTTGTCGAACTCTACAGCTAAAGTCAGCGCTAGCTCGGGCGCCATTCGGTGTCAATTCAGGATTTTTCGCTTTAAAAAACATCTAATTTATGGGGTTTTTATTTGAAATATGCGTTAATTCAACACGTTGTGAGTGTTTGTGAAAAACCACCGTCCTCATTCAACTCTTTCTCTCCTTTTCTCCTGGTCTAACAGGGAACTGGGTGGGAGTTGGTGAAGCCGCCTGTGTTACTTTGGCGTTTTTTACCCCCAGTGTGCAGTTGAAGCCGTTCCCCGCGCCTCTCTGCGCGTACACACATTCTCTCCCTCGCGCGCGCGCGTACACACACACACACACACACACTCTCTCTTTGCATATCACAAGATTTGCTCTCTCCTCTCTCTTCTCTCTGGAGCTGCTGTAGGACTGGCTATGGCCACCGCTACTTCCGGGATCCGTCATTTCATTCGCCCACCGCTCGGCGCTGCGAACTGACTGTGTTTCTATAAGCAAGCTAGCAGCCAACCTGCCAACACTCGCTGACACTCACTCATCTCAGTCTCGCCAGATAGACGAAATACCTACGAGGGGGAAAAGAAGGAGCACATCTGAGTCGCAATCTCTTCATTTCTCCTGCGCTTCTTCTTCCACTACTTCTTCTTCTTTTTTTCGCCTCTCTTTTGTTTTTGCAGAGATAATAAAACAAGATAGCGATCTGGAAGCGTTAAAGGAGACGCGGACTTTGCCGGATGAAATCGGACTAAAAAAGATCTCGTCCTTTTCTTGAACATCATCACCAACCGTCATTCATTCATTACCTTGACAACCTCTGGCTTTGATTGACAGCTGGAGTGGCAAAAAGCCATGAGACACGACAGTTTAGTTACATGCAGGTTGTTGATGGGCCGATTGTAACCTTCACTTTGGCGCATTTTTTTACTTTTTCTTTTTTCCAGAGGAAAGAAGGGGAAACAAGAGAAAAAAAAATTGCCAAGAAAAAAAAAACTCTCCCTGATGCTACGATTTCAACTTAACCACACTGGCGAATAGGAGAATTCGCAAAGTTGGTTGAAAACCCGGAGAATCCTGCCTCTAAATCACTTTCTAACCGGGACGTGGATATTAAATATACGACAGATTCAGGAGTTTATTGGAGCGCAGCCTGATGGCGCAAAGGGTAGGTTTTAAATCTCCTTACACTTTTACCTCTTTTCCTCTCCTTATCTCTAACCGCTCGGCGGCTGGTGGCGATTTTTTTCCCCCCAAGTTTCCACGGCAGAGCTGCGGGCTTTGACGTCTCTGCAGCGGCCACAGAGTGACAGCCTGAGCCGACAGACTCCCGGCTCCACAGCACACACTCGTGGAACTCTTTCCCGGGGAAACTCGCATTCACTTAAAAGTCACTTTTCAGGGATAGAAACAGTCACTTTTAATGCTTTTGGTGACGACAAATTCATTTTACACAACATTTAGCAGCTTTTTTCTCCCTCTCGCCTGTAGCGCGTCAAACAACAACAACACAACATGCTTTTGTGTCTTTTCCTATACATTTCTTTTTGTTTCCTGTAGAAAATAACGCCGACCATTCGCTGACTTTTCTCTCTTTCTCTTCCCAGTACGATGAGCTGGGCCATTACGGTGGGATGGACGGAGTCCCGGCGTCCATGTACGGGGACCCACACGCGCCCCGGCCGCTTCCCCAGGTCCACCACCTGAACCACGGACCGCCGCTGCACGCCAGCCAGCACTATGGAGCCCACGCTCCTCACCCGAACGTAATGCCCACCAGCATGGGCTCTGCTGTCAACGACGTTTTAAAGAGGGATAAAGATCAGATTTATGGGTAAGGTCTGCGAACATCAGCCGCAAAAAATCACATTTTTTTGGGGAGGATTTTTCCCCCTCTCCACCCTTTTTTTCACCTTTTCCAAAACTTTGTTTACCGGGAGTTTCTTTCACTACACCGACTTTATATTGAAACAATGTTCTGTGTCAAGGATCGACCGCAGTCCTGGAGCTCCATTGTTGGTCAGGGGAGTTTTGTTGATGTGTAATTTCATACGCTGCACCGAGTCAGACCTCAGCCCCGAGCTGGAAATACAAGCTATAAAATGATATGGAAGAGTCAGTGCGTCAGTAGTACACGCAGGTACATGGAAGTACAGTAAATAACAATAATAATGACGAGTGATTTACAACAAATCACAGCTTTTTATCGATTGTTTAACCCAAAACAATAAGAACAACGTAGAAACCCAGACTTAAAGATTCTTCTGGAAACCTGCAGAAACTTGTCAGTTTTTCTACGTTGTTTTGTTGCAGTCACACACACACTCTCTCACACACACATATCACAGACATGCGCACACAAGCGTTAAAGACGGTGTGTATTTTTTACTGTAATGTAAAAATATCTTTGAAAATAAGTGAAATAATTCGTAATTTATTCTAAAAGGAATCGGACTTAGTTGGACCGGATTGCTGAACAACACTTGTACACAGAAGGTGCCATAATCCCCTCTGTGTATAATTATAATCTGGGATTATAACGATTAGTTATTCCGCTTAATATATGGATTCTACGCACGGTGATGTGAGTAAAAACGATGTTATGTTAATTTGTGACGTACGATAAATATAAATAAAAGTGGAGTTGACTCTAAAATCGCGTTCATAATTATATTTATCATAAATTATATTTTTTCTTTCGCTGTAACTGACGTTTCAACGATTTTTTTTCTATATATTGTTAAAGATCTGGATCGTTTTAATATATATATTTTTCTCAACATCGTTTAAAAAAGGTGCAGTTGAAGAAGACAACTATAGGTCATCGTTGCACAATCTTTAAAATTATACATATATCTGATGGGATTAAAAAAATAACTTTGCAATCCTGGTGATCGCTAAACATGTCATAACAGACTATGTTTAGACTCGGTAATTCTTTTATTTTCGGGGACTTTTTTCCTGACTTGTCAACGCCGTCTCACACTGTAAGAAATGTCAGTCGATTAATGTCTCACGGGAAATAAAATCTACAATTCCGCTCCAGTCCGCGGGCTTAAATAATTGAAATGTGTGTTTAACCTTTTAAGTCGACTTTAAACAACTCAATATATAACTGAAAATATTACCGTCAACCCTTTGTCCGCAGACCAATGTCTGAAATGTCCAATATTCGCGTTATTTTTATTATGCGTATAAAAATACGCAGGTAGAAATAAATACATTAAAGGGCCAGTTCCGCGTTTTAGGATTTCTTTTAGTGTGTATTTCTGGGGACATGTCTGTAGTTTTCTTTGGGTCTCCCTGCAGTGGAGCTCCGTGTCAGCCGCTGGAGCTCACACTGTGTTTTTCCCCCTTCTTCCAGTCACCCTTTATTCCCACTGCTCGCACTGGTTTTTGAGAAGTGCGAGCTGGCGACGTGTACTCCGAGGGAACCCGGCGTAGCAGGAGGCGACGTCTGCTCCTCGGACTCCTTCAACGAGGATATCGCAGTCTTTGCCAAACAGGTTCATATTTTTTACGCATTCAGAATATACTCTCTCCTTATTTTGGCCCGATGTCGTGCGTCATTACGCACGGCTTGCAGCCCAATCCATCATTATTTTGGTTCGAGAATATGAAAATGACATCTTGTATTGTGCGCGAAACTGTAAGAAGTTGCACAGATTCCATATGTTCAGAGTTCTGATCCAGACCTGACTTTGACATTTGGTGTCCTGCTGCAGGTCCGTGCAGAAAAACCTTTATTTTCGTCAAATCCAGAGTTGGATAATTTGGTAAGTGCAGACATTTGGACTTTTGTTTCCGTCTCTCTGTCTGTGTCTGTCTGTCTGTCTTTTCTGTGGTTATCTCTCCGCTCTTGTCTGGTGGGATTTACTCTGGGACATATCCGCCGCAGCATCTCCCAGTCAATAAGCGAACATATGATTTAAACTTCCCAAGTGAAGCTGGGCGGCCACAAGCTGTGCCGCTTGTGCGCCATTGTTCACAATTTCCTCCAAAAAAAAAAAAAAGAAAAAAAATCTGACCATAAGTGACCGAGTGACTGTGGGATGCAGCTGTTATGATCTCCTCTCTGACAGTGTTTCACAAAACCAAAAAATAATATTAATTATTATTTTCTCTTCACTTCCAGATGATACAAGCCATACAAGTATTACGGTTTCACCTCTTGGAATTAGAAAAGGTAACTACTGTCCATCGCTGTGTTTCGCCATCACACACGTTTTAAACCCAACTCAAAGCAATTATTAATATTTTCAAAATCAAATATGTTATATTATTTAGCCAACTCTTTGCGCAGTTGAAGTGAATATTGATCACGGAGGCTACAGCCTGTTTGCACGCCTTGCACATTGTTATTGATCTGCAGATTTGGTTTCAGCTGCTCATTATTCCGCCAGTTTAACGGCATGCTCTTTATTTTTCTGTCCTTCAACTTGTTGCTTCCCTTGTCTTGATGAAATAATATCAAAAATAATATAAATTGGCACACGACAGCTGTTTCTCCCCTCTCCCTGATCATAATAGTTATAACATTTATAGTTTGAATAATGCGCAATTTTTTTTCATTTGATTTCTTATGCGTTAATTAATTCTGTAAGGGAAATTAATTAAAAAAATAAACTTTTTTTTTTTTTTCAGGTGCACGAGCTCTGCGACAACTTTTGCCATCGGTACATCAGCTGTTTGAAAGGAAAAATGCCAATAGATCTAGTAATCGACGAACGGGATGGCAGCTCCAAGTCAGATCACGAAGAACTCTCGGGATCGTCGACCAACCTCGCAGATCACGTAAGTCTCAGCAGCCTTTTGGGTTTTTTTTTCCTCCATTCTCCTGCTGTTTGCGGCGCGTCTGCTGCAGACGCACGCCCCCTGTGCGCAGTGGAAAAGTGGGATTTTTTTTTTGTTCTTATGGGACTGAAAATTGTGTCATGTTCCGAACTCCCGATGTTGTTTTGGCCCCTGTGCTCATTTCCTGACCCCGCTGTGCCATCAGTAAATAAGAGCCTGCTTTCCTCCTCCGTTCTCCTCCTCTGTTCTCTTCTGTTCTCCACCGTTGTGTTCGGCAAAAGGAAAGAAATCTGTGGATCGATGCTCTGGGGTCAAAAGCTAGATGCGATACAATGGACTGAGTTATTGTTTTAGGGTCTTTTGATGAGGGGCGCTCATGTGCGCATAATGTGTCCCTACTTGCTTGTGTGCTCAGCCTGGGTGTGTGTATGTATATGTGTGTGTTAGATGGAGGAGACAGGAAGAAGAGAAGAGAAGAGAGAGCGAGAAAAAAATCTAGAGGCAATTATCTGTTACGCAGGTTTAACGTTAAAGCAGGGTATCAGGGTCTGTAAGCTGTAGCTTTAGGCTGATATTTAAAAAAGAATGAGGGTTTTATATTTTGGAGCCGGAGCTGGAGCTGGAGCCGCTCTGTGCGTAAAGCTGCGGATTGTGTGTGTGTGTGTGTGTGTGTGTGCTGCAGAGGTGGAGAGGAATAAGTGGTTGTAGCCTATAGTGGTGAAACCGATCTCTAAATAGAGCTCAAGGCTTTAGCATCAATGTCAAGTTCACTAGGCATGTATGATGGTCGGAGTGTGGAGGGCCCTTCATTGCTGTTGATGTTAATGTGTTTAATTGTTTCGTATTGATTGCGTGTGGTTTCCACTGCAGTGCCTTCCTGCAGCCTCTGCCTGTCTTTGCTGCCCCCGTTTTATGGCTGCAGGCTCCATAATGCCGAATTCAATTATATGCACCTGAAGTACAGGAGCTTCAAATTTGAAAATCGATAACATGGATTAAAATAGTACGGTTTTTTTTTTTATTGTAATGAACCCCGGGCAGAGTTGATTTCCCTGAATTATGACGTGATGATGTTAATCTTTGAGGAGAAAACCAAGTGACTGGTTAACATCTGCGGCGCAGCAGCACAAGGCCAAGCCTATTAGGAATTAAAGCAGATTTAAGTGTTGTGCAGCGTCACCAGGTTGCATCTGTTGGCTCTGGCTGCAGGCCTAATAGCGGTGGATTCCCCTGTTTTTCCTCCCCTCCAAGCCCCGCGCGCCCTGCGAGGACGCGCCGCGCAGCGCGCAGGAAGTGCGCACGGCGCAGAAGGTGAATTAAACCCAATTACAGCCCGGTGTGGGTTTGAGAAACGGCGATATTTGGGGCCGCTCCGACACAAGTGCAGAAATGAGGCATGCTGTTGTTTATGTTGTAGAGATTAGATAAACTAGCCTGTTTAGTTTGGTGGCAGATGGTTGATGCACAAGCCAATTTCCATGCGTTTGGTGCGTGATGTCTCCTCTCCTCATCTCCTTCTCTCCTTTTTTTTTTTTTTTTTTTGCATTCGTACCAACAATGTAAAGTCTCCTCTCCTCATCTCCTTCTCTCCTTTTTTTTTTTTTTTTTTGCATTCGTACCAACAATGTAAAACGAGGCGGCCATAAACAACCGACTGCATGACAAGCCATTTGTCTCCATGTGGTTTGGGGTGACCAAATCATTAGGTGTTTAAACGTGGAGGGATTTACGTCATACGTGTGGCACCAGTGAGCTTTCAGAAAGTTGACCTGATTTGACAAAAATAACATGGAAACAGGTTTTTTCAATATCTTTTATCATTATCGTCAAATTCTTATATTGTGCAACGGTGGGGAAAACACCTTGTGACGTCACGATAATAGACTGACTCTATTGATCCCAGGCTGGGAAATTGCAGATAATAATATTTGCAGAGACTCAAATTGAATATGTTTAACGTCAGATTCTTATTTTAATAAAGACACTTTATTCTATAGTCACTTTATTATTGCTGTGTTATTTTCTTTTACTATTTAAAAAATTCTTATACAAATATTCTTTGTTAAAAACCTTAAAAAAAAATCACCACTATGTTTCTTTATATCCAAAATAAAATGATTATAATATTAAAATCACAGCCTTCTGTCTTGATGGCTGTTTCTAAAACACCTTGAACTTCTAAATCTGCCGGACCTGGTGTCACATCATAGTGAAATGTAAATCTAGTAAGTAATTAATTTTATTTACATATTCAACGCTGCTCTTTCTATTATAGCCAGCGTGTATATTTTTATTTCAAGTCAAATAAGAGATTTTAACGTCACTGTGATGAGTTAAGTTCACGTCATCACGGCTCCGAGTTTTCTTTTCATTTTCATCAAGATTAATTAAAAAACTCCTGCATCTACAGTGATGTTGAAATTCCATATTTGAAAACCTGGTGGTTTTTGTTATTGCCCTTGTCTTTAATTAAAAAAAATGTTGATAATATTATAAAAACATCATTAAACTAAAACTCATGTATAATTTTAATATTTAAAAACCAAGGGCAAATATGTATGTGGTTGCAGATCTGCATGGAGATCCAGGTCTGTGCGTTTCCTCTGTTGATTTATTTATTTCATTCATTCTTTTGTATTTGGCTGAGTTGTATTTATTATTTATTTCTGTCCTGGCTCTGGATGGGAGAAAGAGGATTTTTATAGTTAGATATGCAAATTTATTTAGCGAGACTCTCTCGCTGCCGTCCATTTTTCCGTTGCTTTGATATGCATTTTTAATATATGGCCCAGGGCTACGTTTCATTTGGCGAAAGTTGGTTTTCTGGAGAGGATGATGAGGCTCTTCACTGTGAAGGAGGCTCTCTCTCTCTCTGTCTCACTCTCTCTTTCTCTCTGTATGTGTGTGTACGCACAGCCCCATTCTCCTTCCTCCATTCTCTGCTTCTTCATACCTGACAGCAGAGCATAATAAGCCCAGTTTTATTTACACTTGAATGCAGCATTGTCTTAGAGATGATTGGATTATGGTACAGTGAGAGGGAGTGAGAGGAGGAGAGAGAGACAGGGACAGGGAGAGAGAGATGAAGTCTTGCTGACACTGTTGATTTCCTGTCTTTGCAGGCGGTGACTGTCTCATTCATGTATAGCCCACCCAAGGCTGCCTACCTCCTCATTGCCCCTCCTCAGATCAACCCCATTCCATTTTACAGAGAGGAGGGGGTATAAAAAAAAAGATGTTGTATTACACATGAAGGGTGGTGGGAGTAAAACGGGGGAAAACAAAGAGAGGAGCAGATATGTTAACTGTTGCTTCGATGTGTGTGTTCTCCGCACTGATTTACTGTCTTGTCTTTTTAATTAATCAATAAAATTTACTGGCTTTTCTTGGCTATGTGCAATTAGGGAGCCGGAAAGAATTAATGGTGATCTGCTCTAATGGATTAGACGCCGCGTGGCTTTTTGAGTTGTCATTTCTGGATGTGCGTTGAACATTATTTGATTTCCAGCAGGAATCTGCTCTTGTTAAATTGAGATTTTTCACAGCATTGTTCGAGACAGATTGGATATTAGTTCCCACTGAGAACTCGGAGCCCGGGGCACCTGGGTTATTTCTTTAGTCCCTGTTCTGTTGGCTACATTATTCTGAACATTGCAACAAGTATTTATTTCTTTGGACCAAACAGAGTGCATTTACGAAGACGGTGACTTATATGAGAAAAAAAAGCTCAGCTCAGCAGTCACCATATATAGCCTCCTGACCCACTTTTGGGTCCTGACCCACCATTTGACAAACAGTATCACACAGATTACGGTGTTGTCTATCTCTGCTGCAATGAAAAAAAAATTGGAAAATCAACACATCTTCCTATTGTATTTAGTAGCTTTTTGTGTCAAGCTGTAGCTGCAGCAGCCGGTTGGTCAGATACAGTGAGGTCACAGCTCAGCAGTGACGTCCCCCTTTTTAAAGTTCGTGCACAGCCCTCCTGCCTCCACGGACGCCGAGCCCTGGGGCAGAGCTGGCCCGCTGAACCGTGGAATTTCTCCATTCTGGAGGTGTTCTAATTCAACTAGCCTCCTTCTCCTGGGGGAACAACTATGTTTGGATCTCTCCCTCCCTCCCCGCCTGTCCCTCAGTGCATCGTTTACCGAGTCGGGCCGCTTTCTGTCTGTCTGTTACACACAGTTGTTTTTGTGATGGTGGGAAGTCTGGCCTTACATTTCCTTTTTTGATTAGTGCTCAGAGACAGGGCCCTGTTGGCAGGCATATCTAATCTTCGCCACCATGGCTGCAGTGAAACACAGAGGCAGAGGGAGAGAGACAGAGAGAGAGAGAGAGAGAGAGAGAGAGAGAGAGGACGGCTTACTTGTTGCTCCTCACACAGTGCCATTCCTTTCGACTGCATGTGTGCTGTGAAATTACATGTTATGCAGCAGTCATGTAATGAACATTAGACGTTGATGTTCACAAGAAGACAAATGATTTTCGCCAGGACAGTTTCGCTTTCCCTTTCAAAATTATGCAAAAATAATATATAAAACTTGAACATAAAATGAATCAAGATTGCAATGTGTTTTATTTATACATTATAGCAATGATACCCAACCTTTTTTGTCAGATAAATACCCCTTAATTAAATTACATTTCCGGGGTTCTGAAATTTTTTCCTGCCTATAAAATATTCCTACCCGAATTAACTGTACATGGACACAAAAGTGTTTCTCAAGTGCACAAAGACCATAATTTTCTGCTACCAGATCGGTATAAAAAGTTAGAATCTTGTATCAATGACTGCGTCATTTTGAGTTTATTATTGTTGTCTTCACAGAGAAAATATTTCCTAATCAAATATAGTTGCATTATTGATGATGGAATCCTAGCCATCCTATCGTTCAGTTCTTTTGTTGTTGTTGGGACCAAAAGGAAACATTATTTCTCTGCAGCCCAGCACCCTCGGGCCGGTACCAGTCCCTGGCCCAGTGGTTGTGGACCACTGCATTATTGTACAAGAGTCTTCTGTCGGACGACGTGCTTTTTTTGTCATTATTGCATTTGTTTTCTATTTTTTTCTAATTACCGTGTGATCAAACCTGGCATTTCCTCCACTAAACTTCTGGCAGATCCAGTCAGTGAGACAAATGCTACAGTCCTCCAAAAAGTCCAGATGAATCTCGAGGCTACAAGTTTCCACCTAAATTGCACTTGAAGAAAGTTGCTACACAACAGCCTTGGACTGCGTCATGACTTGTCTGCCGTACATGTACACTTGTATCATAATTTTATAACATGTCTTTTGGCCGATCATGAATCACAATACATGTCACTCCCTTTAATTAGGGCCCCTTTGTTTGTGATGACATACTTTGCACATGTAATGTGCCACTCACAGCAGTGTCAGGAGGCTGTTTGTATTTGCCTTGGGAGAAAGTTCTTAAGCAGCCGACCAATCAGTCACTGCCTCACATCTGTTCAAACTCGGCGGTTGAATTATTAGCTACTGAATTAAGGACCCTTTATATTCCCCATAATTGAGGGTGTAGTAAATGCTGGGCTGTTCAGAAGTGCACCTTCACTTGTGTAAAGTGGCTGTGTATAATTACCTGAGCTCAGCCCCGGCAGAAACGTGCGAGGAGCTTTTTCTTCTCTGTTTATGCCATGTGGCGAGATGTGTCTCCAAATGTCAGGCCGCGTTTTTGATTTACGGCCCTGCGTCTTTTCTGCGTTGTCAGCGACTCTGTGCATGTTCAGCACGGGATCCCTGAAGCTGCAGCCGTCGCCGCCGCTACTGCTGCCTGTGTCCTACAAACGCACACATTCTAGGCCTACTACACCAACATATTTCTTCCCTTCCCTTCCCGTTCCTTTTTCCCTCCAGGTTCCAGGGGAGTTTGAGGGAAATTCAATGATGCCGCTAAATCAATTTTATTTGAAATTCCTAGGGATGTAGGCAGAGAGCAGCCGGGGAAGTGAGTTCTTTTTTTTTTTTTTTTGCCAGGCAGGTGTTTGTAAATGAGAAACAGGGGACAGGAGCGGAGGAGACGGCAGCATTCTCCTGTTCTCCTGTGGCCTTGGCTGCACTACAAGCCTCCAGTCTCCCCCATATTGTCTCCTGCTTTATTAATTACAACTTGTATTATCAGCCGCCAGTTGCCAACCCCAGCCAACAGAAAAAAGGCCGTCCCTGGAGACCGCCATTCTTTTGTATCTTTTCTCTATCCTCTCCTATTGTGTGTATCTGTGTGTGTGTCCCAGCCTGCATTTATTTGAGATTTCTTCTCCCCTCTCCTCCTCCTCTTCCTCCTCCTGGTTACACTGCTCTTTAACACAATTAGTGAGAAGCGTGGAGTGAACCATGTTTGACTCCTAATTATGCCCAGCATTAAGGAACAGTCACACGGACCAGGGGCCATTTTTGTGTCTCTTTTGATTCCTCCTTTTCCTCCTCCTCCTCCTCCGCTGCCGCCACTGTGTTTCACGCAGCACTTCTCATGTAGGTTAAAGAAGAAGGCTGACGGTGGTGACACGGTTTTCTCCTTCCCCGACTTGTTTGAACTTTATCAGACCCGGGGGAATTACGACAAAATGGTCGTGTTGTGTTTGTGTTGTGCACTGCGGTGTCTTATGATGCAGCCTCCATATAGCTCAGAGACGCTCGCTAAATTATTCATGCGCGGGAAGGGGCTGTTGCTTTTGTCGCCTTCCATGAGCCCAGAAAGTTAACACTGTTGTTTTTGATATTTGTTGTGCACCACAGACAGGTTTATGAATGAGAGAGGTGAGCTGCAGGTAAGAGAAGTATAGAAAAAAAAACCCCACTTGTGCTTCATTAAAATTATTTATTGTGTGCCGCTGTGTTATACACTGCTTTAATATCAGGCGGTTTTAAAGTGCTGCGCTCTGCTTTTTGCCCTACAAGAACCAAACTAACAAAGCTTTATCCATATCCCTGGATACCGGCCCATTAAACCCACAAGGTAGCAAATCATAGCAAAATATCATTCCCTTTAACACCATTAGCTGGGCTGTCTTTGAATTTAATTTAGTGGCAGCACCATTAAAAATGACACATTACTCTGCAATGATAGCTAAATTAAGTCCTATCGATTCTGCCGTTGCATTAAAACCACGTTGTGGCCGAGGCTGGCGAGTGTTTGGAGAAAGAGAGGAAGAAAGACAGAAAGAAAGAAGGGAACATGAGAGAGGGAGTGCATGAGTGTAGCCAGCCGAGTTTTTCAGCTATGTCTCACCGCTTTCTCGGAGTGGGTGTCTCACAGTGAGGAAGTAGAACCCAGTCATTTTCTACTCCTGGAACAACAACAGCCTGCTCGCTGCACTCAGAGCTGCTCTGCTGCTTCAGAGCATTATACATTCGGGGAGTCTGGGATTTTTACCTCTCCGTCGTCCACATGAGAAGAAGGACAGGGGGCAAACGCAGTTCTAGAAAAGTTCGTACAGTTGGTAAAACTCACGTCTGTGATTTGATAAACAACTTGAGCCTTTATTTTGAGCTAAACTCCGAATATTTCTTAGGCCCAAAGTTACTGTACTTGTGACAAAGATACAAAGATCACATCCTCCTTTCTGCTTTAAGCTCTAGATAGTCCACCAAACATAATAATTTCTTCTGCTCTCTGCATCCTATTTCTGAGTAATACTGAGATTTAATAGCCATTTTTACCAGAGTGTGTATACCATTAATATAGCACATTGCAGGGATTCAAGGATGATATATATATATATATATATATATATATATATATATATAAAAAATAAAAAGCAGTATTTTTTATTAATTTCTTAACAAAACCAACCATTTAAAGTCACACCAAGGTAGATAGTAAATATGCTACTCTTAATTGAAAAGATGTAGACTCTTTTGTGTGTCCCTTTACACTAAACATCACATCCCACTTGTTTGTCTGTCTTTCTCAGCATATACTCAGACTTCCGCGTTAATGTGGTCAGTAAATAAAAACAGATGTCATCGTTTGATTAGAGGACGCTTTGCTGAGCCTAAACCCATGCACAGGCTGTTGTTCTGCCTGTCTCTTCAACCCTCTTCATTGTGATTCTTCAAGCTCTTTATCCGATTGCCATCCGGCAAACAGCTGACGCTGAGTGGGCCTGGAGTGGAGTGCAGGGTCTGAAGGGCCTTGTGTGTTTCTGTCTGCTGCATTCTCCCCCGAGCTGTTTAAGAAAACAACCCTCCTTCCCCAAAAAACTTAGCAGATAAAAGGGCCTCGCTCACGGGCATAAAGCAGCAGAAGCAGCAGCAGCAGCAGTAGTAGTGGTCTTCTCACCGTTGCAGCAGCAGCAGCAGCAGATCAGGATCGCTCACCCAGGGGAGCTTCAGCAGCTGCTGGTCTCGTAGCCTCTGTATCCTCGCAGACTTCCACAAGTCTCCAGGCCCTGTCCTGTCTGTCTTCCTCCAGAACAACTCACTCTGAGACGGAACAGACGGTCAGCATCCTCTCACACAGGAAAGCATAGGAACAGAAGTTCCTCAGAAAGACTGCAGAACGTAGACGAAATGGTAACAAAAAGTCTTCTGCCTGTGCATTTTCCTTCTTCTTTTTTTTTTTTGTATATATCTTTGTTTGTGTTTACATGGAGAGAGAAAAAAAAACCTTGCAGGAACTGAGAAGTGGGTTGAGGTTTGTGGGAAGCCCTGTTGCAGGCCTGGATTTGTTTGGATTGGGCTCGGCTCATGGAGCCTGCTGCACTTGGGCCCCAGACGGCGTTTGGAGTCTGACGTTGGCCAACATTTTGTCATCATGTTCAGGTGACATGCTATATTTGGAAGGACAAGTTTGGAGTGGCTGTTTGAGGTGTGTATTTGGGGTGTGTGTGTGTGTGTGTGTGTGTGTGTGTGTGTGTGTGTGTGTAGAGAATGATGTCTCTCATTCTCTCTCTCGCTCCGTGGCCTGGATGGCAGAGGAAATTCCACCTCCAGGCTGACTTCATGTGGCACTGATAAAGCCTTTCCTGTACAGTAGAAAAATCCTGTTTCCCTGTGTGCACGGAGAGGGCAGCGGGAAGGGCCCAGGCCAGGAAAAAGGCTAGGATCGGAAAAAAGTGAAGCGGACTAAGAGAAAGAAAGTCCTTAAAAACTATGGATTTGATTATGACTATTTCTTTAGCTGAGATTCGACACCATTTCTCAGGCGTCTGTTTGTATATTTAAAAATGAGTGAGGGTGCAAGTGTGTGTGTTTACACTACTTGCTCTATTATGTCATTAGCATGTGTGCATAAGTGTGTTTCTGCAGGCCTTCACCAACGTGTGTGTGTGTGTGTGTACGACACGCAGGGTGTGTTCACATATTTGGCAGTTGGAGAAGGAGAATCACTGTCATATCTTATTTTCATTTCTGACACTGGTAATGATTAATGGGCACTGTCGTGTGTTTGGACTTTTTACCTCTACATTTCTCACTTGACACGGAAGTCTCAATTGGTTATGCTATAAACAAACTCCGCTGTGGGCTTTGAAGGTTCCCTCGGAAAGTCTGGAATTCTCAGAATGAAAGGCTGCATTTAAGCCTTGGGCTCCAGCTCGTTAATGAAACACTGATTGGATAGATGGACTGATTATTGCCAGCAGTTCAGATGTGTTTTTGTCTTTGATCTTTGAGCATCTTCTGTCCCTCCTCAGGAGGACATCAGTGTCCTGAGACTTAAGCCAATGTCATGTTCATGTTTCCAACTTATTTATATGGCCTCTCTCTCTCTCTCTCCTGTGTCTCTCTTCCTCACCCCCAATCCCTCCTCCTTCTGTGCCACTGGTTTGTGGTTTGGATGGGGAATGTGGATGGATGCACGGCTGGATGGATGGATCCCACGCTCGCTTTCTCCCTCTTCAAACCTCAGAACCCAGCTTCCTGGAGAGACCACGATGACGCCACCTCCACACACTCGGCCGGCACACCGGGGCCCTCCAGTGGGGGACACGCTTCACAGAGCGGCGACAACAGCAGCGAACCCGGTAGGCCTGCACCTAATCGGACACTTGCACACCACGCATCTTCACACAGATAAGGGCACAGATCCATGCAGGACACATTAATCATCATGCATGAGCGCACATGCCAGCACTTCAGTTTGAACCAGTTTAATGTGAGATCTTCAGTGAATGGATGGCACTGCTTTTTATACGCTGACATCTGAGAATCCTTCTCTCTCTTCCATGTGGGATTATCCTTTTTTGAGACACAGTCAGACCTAGAAATATGTGCTTATCTGCGACACTCACATGCAAAAGCCACTGAATGCAAAGGTATTCCACAGAGATTTTCACAAAAATAAACATATATAAAAATATATATAATTCTACCATGGTTTTGTTACTTCTAAATCATATATTGAGTAGATTCAACACCTGACCTGGCGGATACCAGTACTAGATTTTGACTCAATGGTAATGAATTTGTTACACCTGACAGTGTTGCGATACTTGAGGCAGACATCAAGAGATCATCCTCGTCGTCTTAGACTTCAAAACAACTCAAGCTTGACTGTTAAATGTGTTACAACACTTGGTGTCGAACATAAAATACTGGAAAAGTAAGTGACTTAGGGCTCATCTTAAGTCTTCTTTTCTGACTACAAACTCTAAAGGTTCAAGTTTTGTTTGCCTTAAACTTTCATTTGAAGACCTGGACTCAGCTGACTTTTATTTAAAACCCTGAGGACCTGGGTCAGATTTGACTGATAATTCCTCTCCATAACTCATCCTTTGACTTCATCACTGCATTGACTCTCTGACTTTATCAACCTCTTCTTCAGTGACTCGGACTTGGACGGGCAGACCTCAAATGCAACATTGACAGATGTCTTAAGTCACAAAAGTCGTCTTTTGTGACGTGGTTTAGATAATTTTTAATGTATACGTTATCAAAAGCATCTGCTCTTATATGAATCTAGAGATGAAGCCAAACACTAGAACGTTGTGGAATCGTTTATCAAACGCAGCGTCGGCCTGAACCCAGACAACAGATGACGAGCTGTTGGCTTTTCTGTTCTGGTTTTGAATGCGTCAAGATTTGCTTTCAGGGTCTGCAGTTGGTCTGTCCGTGTGTTTGTTGATCTCCGTGCATGCCCTGTGGCAGTGTCCTGGGCTTTGCATGAAATTTCATCACACCCTCTGCATACACACGCCCGAACACACACTCACACCAGCTGTTTCGCATATCGTGGAGATGCTCCCAGTGTCCGTTCAAAGCTATCGTTTTGCCAATAAGCGATCAAAGCTATTGAATGGGAGCGGCGGTGGATGGGGATCTGTGGTGGGGCCTCTTTAAATCTGTTCTTTCCTCTCCAGACACGGCCAGAGAAGCTGCTGCTTCTGGAACATTAGTGACCACAGAGTGAGGGCTGTAGCAGACCTCTGTGGTCGGCCGTGTCAGGACTAGTTGGATCACAGACTCTTGTCAGGCTGTGGTGATGATGATGACGACGACGGCAATGAGGATGATGATAATGATGATGATAGCTAAGCCACAGGATGTCTGTCCAAGTGAGATGGAGGACTGGTTATTAATTTGACACTTACGTGGCACTTAATTCATCATGGGAGATAGTTCAGCTTTTTCTCTCCTGGCTGTTTGTTGTGATGGATGCTGCGCTTCTTGCACCAAGGACAACAAAGCAGTTCAGATACAAGTGTTAAAATATTAATTCACAAAATGTAGAAAAAAAAAAGTTTTCATATTACATTTATAGCAGCCCCTGCAGGTCAGGGAGGGGAAGCTACATTTTTCCCCTCCCTTAATTTTTTGCATTAAATAGAAAAAGAGGGAAAGAAAAGAGAGGTTAATGTAGCTCTCTGGTATGGAAGCAATGATATCAGTAGAAAAACACTGAACGCAGGACGGAATACAAAACATGAGAAGGGTTTTCTGCAATCTGCTCTTGTAATTGCAAACAGCATGAGAGATAAAGACTGCAGGAATAACAGCAGGAGGAGGGAATGGGGAAGAAGGGAGAGAGGAAGGGAGGGAGGGTGAGAGAAAGAAATGCACTGCCTATTGATTATCTTACACACATAAGTACAAGTGACCTGTAATCCACAGAGCACTTATCGACTCCTCTCTCCACCGTATCCAGTAACAGCCGATCAATACGGGCCAAAGACAGTTACGGGACAGCATCGCGCATTGGGCCAAGATGGACCTGGACTAGATCAGGGGCCAGATCGGAGCCCTGACCTGGTAATAAAGGAACCCTAAATCCTGGGCCCGGCTGTTCAAAAATGAGCAATGAGAGGGAATAGAGGGAAAGAAAAAGAGGGAATAGAATCAGGGATATTAAAGGAGTGGAAATGAAGAATCGAGGCAAAGGAATAAAAGAGGTGAAAGAGCAGAGGGAAGGAGGGAGGTACAGTGAGGGAGAGCAAAGATGGAAGGATGGAGGGATAGGGCAGCTTATTTAATGGTCTAATGAGGCCGTCCTCCAGCCAGTTGTTTTGTGTAAGGCATGCTCTGACCTTTCGCTCCGCTCGGGAGCTCTGCCGCCTCATTTTTCACATTCTTGCAATTACGTTAACGCTTGAAGCGCTCGTTGACTCCCGGCTCTGGCCCTTCCATTCTGACAGAGCTTCGTCTCCAAACAACCTCTGCACCTTTCCTTCCTTTTACTCCACTCGCCGTACGAACTCGTCTCCTATCTCAATACGTTTTCCACATAAAATTTGTAGTCCACACTCTGCGGTCTGCAGTGTAAAAATTTGAAATGTGTACTTCACTTCAGTAATGGGGTCTTTAACAGCTTGGCCCCTGTTAAAAGGGGTGAAGATGAGGATCAGTGTAGGGCGACGGAAAAGATGGGAGCACGGCTGAGAAGTAGAGCGAGAGAGAGAAGAGTTTCTTACCTTTTTGGCTGCCAAGAAAAACATCAACTCTTGTCACTGTTTTTCCATTTTGAAAGGTGGGCTGTACGCGTGCGGCAGCTTGAAAAACATTTACCTCTGACATCGATCCAGGAGCATCACCGTGATGAAAATGGGACTTCAGTCCATTTGATTCCAGCAGCTGAGCTTTTATGACAGTGGCCGAGTCAGAGTGTATAAACTTTAACAGGTTTCCTCAGCCTCCAGATTTAGAGTTTAGGGGCAAATTATACACATTTCATTGCTAAGAAAAGGTCTAACAGCTAACAGGAGAAATGTTATCATTGTTCACTTAATATTAGCCTAGTGTATCCCTTCTTACATCAATGATCTCATATGATTTACTTATTTTTTATGAAAAAAGTTTGCTATAGATATTAATAGTTTATAAATAGCTTATAAAAATGTATTTATCTTTTTGGAATCTGCATTTGCCTTTAAACTATAGGGTTTTTTACTTTGATCAATTTGTTAAATATAAATATATTTTTGATTGCCTTTTTTTGTTTTAACATAACGGTTATTTTTCCTTGCCTTGACACAAAACACCACTTTTTGACCCATTCAGAGTGGGTCACGGACCCACTCTGAATGGGTTGCAAACAGCTGTTCAAAAATTAGCTCATTTTGAAAGGCACACTAAAGTAAAATGTGTATGTTAAAATAAGTGACTTTTATTTTAGAAAAATAATTTTCTTGGTTTGAAGTCTATGAGAGTGGGTCGCGACTTAATGACCACAGGAAAATGTGGGTCCCAGAGTGACCCAGTTGAGAAAACGCACAAAAAAAATATGACAAAACCTTCACTCTTTTCCCTCTGTGTTTGTCTTCCGTCTTTATTTCCGACCAAAAATCCCTGGAAGAAAATATGAAGTTGTCCTCTCTTTTCTTCCCTCTCACACCTCCATGACACCCAGTGATTCAGGCAGATAGACAACTATATGAGTGAGACCCGGTGCTGTAGGTAACACGCAATAACTCCGCTGGCTGGCTCTGAGCATCAGTTTGTCTGGAGCTCCTCCAAGCTTATCTGAAAACATCAGAAACATCAGTTGCAGGGAGTTAAACTTGATGAATGTGCATGTCTTAAGATAGCACTGGCTTCCAAGCAGGTGTCCATAATATGTTAAACACCTAAAGTGTGATGGAGAAATACAGCACACTAAACACTGTGTAGAGTCAAATGCACTCAGTCATGAAATATAAATCCCAGACACTGATTCAGCATGGTAGCTAATGCTCGTTCTCCCAGCGTGTGTGTGTGTGTGTGTGTGTCACGGTGTGTGTGTGTCACGGTGTGTGTGTGTCACGGTGTGTGTGTGTGTGTGTGTGGAATGCTTCAGCTTCAGTCCACTTTTGTAATTATTAGCTATGCATGAAGGCCAAATATGCATTGACATTTTGAACGGGGCTTTTTCTCAGCAATTGCCCGATTCTACTAGAGATGGAAAAAGGCTCAAGAGCGGAGAAGAGAGCGCAGTTTGAGCTTTTTCTCAGCGATTGAACAATCTCCACATTCGGCAGACTCCCCAGAGAGAGGGAAGGGGGTGAGGGCGGGGGGGTCTCGAAGAGAGAGAGAGAGAGAGAGGAAGAGAGGTTGAGTGTTCGGCTCCCAGGGAGTTTTCTGCGCTTGATGGAGTTGTGGTACATTTGAGTGTGTGTTTGTGTATCTGTGTGTGTTTGTAAATGCGTAGGGAGTGTGGTAAGCTCTCTTGGCCCTGACTGGGCGACCCACTCAACATGATGTTTGTGGTTGAGCTGACTGGATGGTTGGACGTAGTAGGGCGAGGGGGGAGGGTTGGTCCCGTTAGCGGCACCGTAATCCAAGTCCAAGGTCTCTCCATAGAGATTTTTACAGTGTTTTAACTGTAGAGTTCACAGAAACCCAATCAGTGGTTTCCACTACGGTTTGGTATGAAGTTCACGGGAAGAATATTGTTGCAGATTGAACTCTGTTTTTAATTTTATTTTAAGAATACACCCAACGAGATACTTTAAGGGGAATTGGACATCGAGGGCTTCTTAAAGACATTTCAACCGTCATGTTCATTATATTTTATTACATTACAATACATTTTGGAGAATTTTTTATCAAAAGCGACTTGTTAAATGAGGAGTTTTTTATTAAAAAAAAATAAAGGAAAGAAGAAAAGATGAATGTGAGATGTTTGCAATTAACAAAGGCTATTACACAAATTTGGAAAAAAAAATCAGGCCTACCACAAAATACAATCCTTCAGTTCTGATGAAGCCTCTTGGATAAGAGGTGAATCATTTTCAAGAAACCTATTACATCCAGTTTCCCTCCAAGTAACTAGTTTTGAAATAAATGACCTTGATCACTGAGAACGTACAGGGGCAATAAAGAAAATTCCGTAGGTGCACAACCTTATCAGTTAGCAAGTAGTTGTATGTAGCTGCAGTACAGAATATTACAGAGAATTCTGAGAGTTACAGTTCACTAGTGACTCAAAACTGGTTAATTCTGTTAAAGATTTAGACGTATCCTGGAGAGGGATACATTCAGCAAACAGTTGAAGAACGAGTTAAAAATAAAAACAATATAAAGGAATTTAAGGATTCCTTGAATATTTCTTTAGTCTTTATATCAAAACTTCCCAACTTTTACTACATCGTTGTTGGAGGTGCAGAGCTCTGCTGCGTTTGGATTTATATCAAATCATTAAGTTGCACCATAAACAGTTGCAGAATAATAAAAAAAAAAATCCTGCAAAGTCAACTATTCAACGCTTACGACTAAATATTTTACCAAGAGATTGTAACAGCTATACAATCTCACCTGAACACAAGATGGAAGCCTGGTGTACCTGGAGTGATCACTGAGGTGTGTCTGTGTATATATAATACACACACACACACACATAGCCTGTGTGTGTGTGTGGCGGCTGCTTCCATCTAAGTGCCTGTTAGAGTTTAATTTAGTGTAGTAATTAAAGCTGAACACTGGCCCATAAACAACAGATAAACAATAAAGCAGACCCAGGCCCTGCTGTTTCATGGCTCTCACTCCCAGCTGTTGGAGCGCTGATAATTTTTTTTTACACATCCACCCTCCTCTCCACTTCACAGCAACACAAGGCAGGAGCAACAATGTTGTGTTTGCGTTAAAAACGTGGGCAAGAGTTATATTTTAGTGTGGTGGTACAGGGGCAGATAAACACACAGGATGTTTCCACTTCCTGTTGCAGAGGAAAAACCCAGAGAAACCTCAGTGAAAACAGCATAAAGCGTGAAATGCTGCTAACAAAAAGCAGTTCAGTCATGGCAGCAGAGTAAACAGATCCAATATTTGGCTCCAGGGCCCATATGTGGCACCTGTACTTTAGTAATTCAACCCAAGACCTGTTTGTGAAAGTCATTCCCTCGTCTTTGCTCTGGGAAAAATGTTTCCATACGTAAAATACCCGTAAAATTTGGATGTTTTTGAAGTAGATATTGGCTACTGGAAGCTCTCTCCAGGCCTTTAGCCATTAGTTTGTAACTCAATTTATCATAAATCAATTAAATCAATGTTTTGGTTTAAACTCTAGTTTATATCTTGGCTAATTTTTAACAATTTTATTCTGCCTTTAAGGTATTTTATGGTACCTTTAGTGATATTCTTCCGCTCTTTAGGGGGGACTAGGATGGACAGGATCCGGAATGAGGTCATTAGGGGACAACACAGACAGGCAGGTGTGGACAGTGGATACATTGGGAGAAGAATGATCCTAGAGATGGAGCTACCAGGTAGGAGACAAAGAGGAGATTGATGGATGTAGTGAGAGAGGACATGGAGGTAGTTGGTGTTAGAGTAAAAGATACAGAGGACAGGGGGAGATGGAAAATGTTGACTCGTTGTGGCAGCCCCTGAAAAAAAGGGACAAGCAGAAAGAAAAAGAGGAAGATTGATATTCATCTGAATCTGTGGCCTCATATCATATTGTTTGTAGTCTGTGTTTACTACCAACACTTTCAGATGTCTATTAACAGAAAGAGACATTGTTAGATATACTTATGTAAAGTAAAATCATAATTATTATTTATACCAAACACATTTGATAAATGGCTGTGTTGAACTTAATCATAGTCCCAATAAGGAGAGGCGGAGCTGTTGGCTCTCAACCGTATTTACAGTATCAAATCAGAACCGCCCCCAGGAAGAAAGTTTGTCTTACGGCAGGGACAATTATATTTGACATTCGGCGCATCATATCTGGCAGTATTTCACCCTCAGTGACAACAAGTGGGAGCAGGCAGTGCTGTAATTGAAAACAAGCAGCAGAGATACCTGCTTAATGAGGACGACACTGTTTCCCGATGAGAGAGTCTGTGCAATTTTAGCCCTGTCACTACATGTTAGTCAGGTGCCGGCTGTGAAAACAGTGCAATATGTCTGTCTGTGTGATGATGTGTTGGGAAGGGGAAGGGCAGTTGTTTGAAAGCCGAGAAGAGTTGCTGTTGCAGGGGGAGAAAACACGGCACGGAGGGGGATACTTTCATGATCCCATTAGCATAAGAGAGGCTAAATTATTCATGCCGAGTGCTTAATCTATAGGGAAAAGTATAGTTAATGCACATAGTTTTAAAATGGATCTCTCTCTCTCTCTCTGACTCTGCCTCTCCTCTAACAGCCAGATTCTTGCTGGATTCAGCATTCACAAGGCATTTACGGGAACGGCTGTCACTCTACCTTGCACACACACACACACACACACACACACACACACACACACACACACACACACACACACTGATGTAATACATGTGGGCATATGAGCACCGTTGCTTAAGCGCTGCTGCACTCCAGGCAGTTTCAAGGGGCTCTGCTCTCAGACTCATCCCCACTCTTTACCATAAGTCCCTTTCTCTTCATCCCTTCCTCTCTCCCGCTCACTCTTTCTCTCCCATTTCCCCTCCATTTCTCCTTTCTCCTAGTCTCTTCCCTGCCCTCTCTCTCTATCTCTCTCTCTCTCCCGCACGTTCTTCCCTTCTCTCACCCCTCTCCGTCTTGATCTCAGCACCACAGACTACCTGGCCCACATCCAGAATGTGATTAAAGAGAATGATCAGCTCCCCCAGCTCCCTTCCTCCCTCTCTCCTTCCTTCCTCCCTTCCGTTCTCTTTCTTTTTTCCTTTTTTTTCCGTGTCTGTCTTTCTTCTGACCCTGTGTTACATTCCTAGAGTCTACGGCCGATAACTTAAAAAAAAATAAAGTCATCTATATAAAGATGATGATCCATCTGATCTAACTTTTAATATTCCTGTGTGAAATGTCTTTTTTCTGATGCTGTGCTGTCCTATAGCCCTAGTGATACCAATATATCAATACAAATTCTAATCATTTTATTCCTTTGACTCAATTTAAGATGCTTCTGTTGCCTACTTTTTTCAGTCATACATCCTGACTGATTTTCCCAGTCTTCCTCTTATCATCTGCCTTCCACTCATCCCCACACCCCTCCCTGCTTTTCCCCTCCTTCTCTACCTCTACTCTGGTTGATGTCTGGTCCCTTTGGTCCATAATCATGAACAGGCCCCATATGTGACCCGGTCCATACCAGCATGGCCTAGCTTCCAGGAACTGGGTCCTACGCAGCAGGAAACGTACATTAACTGGGTCAGCTTAATGTGCAAAGTGATGTTTGGAGAACATAGGGAAAAAATTACCCAGATTAATCTGACAGCAGCGAAGGAGAATGTGTGTTCAGTGCCATTAGGACGAGGCTGGGAGGAAATGTGGTTCTTCCTTTTATTTCTTCTTTATTTTACATGAACAATAGTAGAGTGACTTATTTATTATAAACCCAGATGGTTTCCGAAATTAAAACTTTGTCTGTTTGATAGGCTACAATAATTGGAACAGTTCAAAACACCATGTTAGGACTCATAACGACAGTACTTCATTTACTATAGGCCCGTGTTCCATCTGTGCCTATTATACTGTTCAGTGGTGATGAACAGTGCACAAAGGTCTGATGTAATCTGGTTGAAAGGGATCCTAACATGTGACCTGCAGGACATTTTCATGTCCATTAAGGCTCCTACTGCTGTGTTTTCATAGGGACGACACTGCTTTGGTTCTTCTAAGGGCAGAATGTTTTCCCAGGAATTGTTCCGTCTTGTTTCAGCAGGGTTAGCCTGAAGGGGGTCAGCCTTAAAGTCACCCTTTAAGAGGTGATAATCCAATTGCTCTAGTCCTCACCAGATTTGTTTTCCTCTTGTCTGGTGCTGTGTTTGTGTGTGTGCGTGTTTACACAGAGTGTAAGCATGCGCGTTGCGCAGGCAGTGAGATGCCACCGTTTTGTCCTCCATATCCTTGCTGGGCTTCATTTCTCGATCAGAGCGGGGTTACGGAGGCCAAGTCCGTCAAGGCACACCTGCAGGGAAAGTCCAAAACCCCTGATTGCCAGCTTACACTGACCCGTTTAAGGTGTGCTTATTTGGAGTTAAACCCTGACTTCAAAATTTCTTCTCCCTCTGCACTCTTTGTGTTTGACCAATGGGCCTTGCGCTCTTTCACTTTCCGTCCTTTCTTCTTCCTCCCTTAGCTTTTTAAGCCCCTTGCACCACACCCACCCTCCCGGTTCTCCTCCTTATAATGCCTGAACCCCTCACATCAGGGATGGCTCTTATCCTCAAAGACCCGACCACGACGGAGTAGAGTAGCTTAGTGAGGCCAGGCCAGCGCTTGCTTGTTCACTTGTGTTTTTAGTTGGTGAAAAACACGGCAAAAACACTGAGGCATGTTTGGAACTGAGCAGAGCAGCTATACCCTACAGGTAGAGCTTTAACTACGCCACCACCGTCCAAGAGAGTGGGAGGATGGTAAAGCAAGTGTGTTACAATCTGACTTTCCCCTCTCCCTGCTGCTAAATTTTCCACACACACACACAAATCTTTCACGTTTATGCAAAGCTTTCGAGGGCATTATGCACGATAAGCTCATTTTCTAGTCTGATTCCCACTCTAGTACATGCTTTAATAACTCTTAAAGCCAAGGGCTGCTTTTTTAAGGTAATAGCAGACTCGCGGTTTCTTGGTTTCCACAAGTGCCTTCTCCACACCTGATCACTTTTTTCACTCATTTTATGGCTATTTGGGAGCAGACGGAGGTTAGCGATTTGACTGTGGTTACTGCCATGAGCCCTAATGTTTATTGGTAGCAAGCGTCTAATAATTTTTGATTACCCCAGAGGAGGGTTTACCCATGTTAGTCAGCAAGGATAATTTCTTATTTACATGCCTCAAGCAGGGAACGCTCAGAAGGAACACTGGGGCTAAATGCGCAACAAAACGAATCAAAGTGCCAAACCAGATGCAGCATCCTGGCTGGCTGCAGGGCTACAGCATGGGAAGAGGGAAAAAAAGCTTCATTATGCATTTACCATAATTCATTTAGAGGGTTATCAATTTGCAAGAATACAGGGTAGATGTGTGAGGGGGTAAATATCAAACAGTGGTTAAGAAATGAAAACAGGGGGAGGTTGGATGAAAAGGAACAAGGTATTCAAGTGTAGCTTGTTGCTTAGACGTGAAAAATGCGCCAATTACACACTTTAGCGTGTTCTGGTGCAGAAATTGCACGTTAAACATTGCAATCTCCCTTCCAATACCAGTCCTCCTAGTGAGATTATAAATCACAGAAGACATTCAGAGGTCTGGTTTGTCAGTGTTACTACGAAAACACTTAAACAATCTTGTCATTTTGTTAAACATGGACTATTTTGTTGTAATTTGTCACTGTCTGTTTTTTTTTACCAGTAACAGGTGGCAACTTTTTGGCTACTTGCTGCATCCAACTACATGAAGCTACATGTATATACAACAGAAAAAGCAAGGGACTCATTGATGATGAATTATTTTATTTTGGTAATGGAAAGAACATTCTGATTCAAATTAAAAAAAAATTAAAATACATTAGAATAAGTAAAATAAAAAGCTTTATTTTAGTTGCGAAAGGCTGAAACAGAAAAGTGTCTGAGGAATCTTTACATTTTTTTATTTTTTAAAGATTAAAGCGACCTACAACTTTAATAAAAAAGGTTGTTTTTGCTCTTTGGTTGGCTTCTGCTGTGCTTACTCAGGGGTTTCTCGTATCAGTCTTTCAGTGTGTACTACAGGACAGTCAATGCATGTTTTCTTTTTCCTCTCCTGGAAACATACACTGAAAAAGAAAAAAAAAACCTTTTAAAGCATCTTTTCCCTCTGCCATCAGGCAAGGATGACTAAGGCCACATTAGAACAATTGGAGGAAACCTAGGGAGACGGGGAGTGTTTAAAAGAATGAAAGCAGGCAGAAAACAGCACTATCTTGTGATAGCCATTGCTTTCTTTCATTATCAGAGCACAAAAAAAACCTCCACCTCGGAAAAAACTGCACCCACTCTATAGTGTCATTAAAAATAAAACAATGCAAAATGCAGGGTATAATGAGAAGGGGGGCCAAAAAGGAAAAACATTTCTCTAAAAGACGGGGGAAAACGGCATTGTTTCACAAAAAAAATACTTACTCCCAGGGATGCAATCTTTAGACAACACAGTGTCTGCAGTAGACATCTGGGAAGCTTGGCCTCATGACCCCAGAAAGAATGTTCTTAAGGTGGGGGTAAAACTGCCTTTACTGCTGCTTCGTGGCCTACAGGACAGCCCAGCAGCAGCAACAGCAGCAGGGGTAGCACTAACACAACCAATACATGAATAAAAATACTACAAAGGAGTGGCAAATGTTTGATGTAAGGGGGGAAACATTTGAAACTGTAAATTACTTTATTTATCAAAGGGAAAAAGAGTTATATTCCAGTTTGATATTCTAATCAGCAGTAACTGATTCCTTCTTTTAGTTCAGGTCAGTCTCTGTGATTAAAAAAAATCATCAGAGTTAGGTTTGCGTGATGTTCTCATCTTTAAACTGAAGCCAATCAGAGTTGATTAAGAGCTTGTGTGCAGAAGATTTCCTTTAAAAACCAAACTGTTAAACTGAAACAAGGCCATAGTCAAATTAGAGAGAAAGATGTATATGCAAAAAGAAAAAAAAAAAAAACACAGATGGACCTGTTGTGCAATGTACCTCCCCCAGGCGGGACTGTCTCTTTTAGCCTCCAATGAGATCATTTTCATCCTTTATGAGTCAAAAGCGAGCCTGGCCGAAAATGAGAGGTTACACAAGCCAGAGCCGGGGCCCTGAGAGCAAGAGAGGAGAAGATCCCTGCTGCAAGGGCCCTGCTGCTATTCAAAGCACCTGCCATTGTGTGGGCGCCCATCCAGCCCTATTGTTGTGCAGAAATTAGTCGTGCTCCCTTTGGCTCCCTTCGTCTTCCTCCAGCTCTACAGGCATGCGGTGGAACCCCCTTGTTGTTTTGGGTTCAGATACATAGTTGGATAAATGCATGGCCCCGGCTGCAATCACCACTGGCTGTGGCCCTTTGGCCCCTTTCTCCCGCAGCACAGTATCCACTCTCTGTTGTTCTCTTCTCAAGAAAACCAAGGCCAGCATTCCTACAGATTCCACTCTCTTTCTTTTGTACTCCTACTCTCTTCCCTCCTCTGGTGTATATGCTTATTGTTGTGTGGAGCACCCTCATTATACCCATGGTTATATTTTAAGGGCCTCTTTCTTTGATTTGGTTCTCGTGGGGGCTGTAGGGCCGACACAGCTTTCAGGGCTCCCTGGCCAACGTCTCGAAGAGTGGGCTCGAGGGGTATTACTGGGCAGGGCATCACAGACGCAAAGGCAAAAGCCCTGGTAGCTGGATGTGTGAGGAAAATTGAAAAGTCAATAATAAAAGGCTTCACAAAAGAAGAGAGAGATTAAAACAAAAGGAGACAAAGAGCTTTGAAAAGCTGCGAGATATGGTGTACGCTTAATTAACAGCATGAGAGGAAACATCGGTTTCATCTTTGTGGAACTGAGTTATAGCGGAACACAGTGGAGACGGGACTAATAAAAAGCTAACATCATGTGTCAGTTCCAGGCTACGTGTCAGCCACTCTCTAACATGGCTCTCTGAAAAGTTTGTTTTTTTCAGATGAACACAATGCATAACAAGATTAAGTATTGTTTGGAGGGAAAATGATGGTAAAACACAACAGGTGGTGAACGAAAAACATAAAAAATTGGAACAGCCCGTAAATTTATTCAACCATTGGAGTTCAATTTTCTCTAGAATACATGAAGAGATAACATTTTAATAAACTGATATTTTATTTCTTTCTATATTTATCCAGATTTACAACACACAAAAACAAAAATTTAATTTTAGGTCAAAATAATAATTAATAATAATGGACCTATAAGTAAGATTCAAGCAAAGTTTTTGCAATTTTTATTTTTTTACAGGGGTAACTGCTTCAGCCATGGCAATTTCCACCACTAACAGCTGTCACCATACCCAAAATCAAAATTAGTGGCATAGAATTGGGCCCTAATGAAATGACCTGCTGGATTTACCTTAAGGGAGAAGGGAGGACAGTCAATACTGGCCTCTTCTAATCCGTCCCACTCCATGCTTCAGTTCCATTAATGAAAGGAAATAGTCTGAAGTAAATGTATTAAGCACTACTTCCACTTTCTAATTATATTTCTCTCCCCCTTCCATCATAATTCATTCACTCTGTCATTAGTTTTTAATATTGGAAAAAGGCTTTTAACTGTGCTTTCTGTCTTAATGTTGTCACCAATTATATGTCACAGTTCATTATAGGAAAGTCAAGGATCTACGTGTCCTGTATTGTGGTTGTGTGTTTTCCCACAACAGCTATCACCAAGGATTGACTGTGTATTTCTGCATTCATAGAGTTTTTACAGCAGAAAGGCAACATCATAACCCTCACCAGCCTCCCTTGGCTTTTTTCTTCATAGCACAGCGTAGAGAGTGTGTGCCAAGGCCTGGTGGAGGACACTGGATCTGGGTTATTGACTTGTAAACAGAGTCAGTAGGTGAGGGGTCTTGACAAGACATGAGCGGCCCACTCTCTTGTAAAGCATATCTGATTTCTCGGCTCTCCCTTGGCTCCCTGAAGAGATTGACTCTAGCCTGGGTTGATCAGAGTTTTCACTCACGGCTGTGTGGCAAAATGCTGCAATAAAAGGAGGGAAAGAGCAGAAAGATGTTCTCAATCTGCCCATGCCATGATTCCCCGTCGGGGTGAGAAAGATTGGGCATGAATGAATCAGTGAGGCGTAACCATATCAGCAGACAAGGACCGACAAACAAAACAAAACACCAGATATTCACGTTCTAGTTGTTCATCCTAGATCGGTGGATCTGGTACATCTGCGTCTGGGTGGAATTGTGATAGTACAAATAAATAAATAAAATAACACCGGAGCGCAAGTGAGTATCAACCAAGTGAGATCTGCACTCCTCTCACAGATCTGACTAATTTATGAGGGTAAACTGTGCTGACAGTGAGGGAGATGCAGGTGGAGGGAGGAAGTTTTCATTGACGCTGTGGAGCAGGCCGAGCTAAAGCCCTAGAGGAATCTCTCCGAGTTTGAACTTTATCAGGGGCTACGCTTAATCAATACGCCATCGGAAAAAGAATTAATTACTAAAGCAGAATAAAACAGCTGCATTTTAAAGCGAGGATTCATCAATTCTGTAATCTCTTGGTTACAGCTCAGGTGTCAGGAGGCTCATTTCAACTCTATGTAATGAGGAACTGTGGGAGTTTACCCCTACACTGCTACGTACTCCTATCCTTAAACCCTCCCACCCCCAGTTCCTACCATCACCCAGTTTCTATCTCATGCCTCCCTGTCACAATACTCCTGCTCTTTTTAACCTTCTCAGGTTTTCCTCTATCTTCTCTTCACCCTTGTTCCAACTGTAGGCCCCCTCAACACCCACCTCTTGAATCCCACTACATTCCCTTCCCACCAAATTCCTGTCTTTGCAGGGATGGGACAGAGGGGTATTAAAGTTGAAATCTCTGGTGTGAAAGCTGACTAGAATGGGACATTCTTGCAACTGCAGCAGAGATTCAGCCACACATTCCTACACACTGACACTAGGAAATAGAGGGGGGTCCGTTCTGATCAGCACAGACAGAAGGGTGATAAATTTGGTTCTTGATCTCTGTCAAAATTTTATGTTTCTGGTCAATGCTGAGGTTTTCAGAAAATAACAAATAAGTTAGCAATAGCAGCGTTGCACTAAAACTGGTGGCTACATCCTGGTAACAGTAACCAGATGAGAAAAGTGGTGACCAAAAACAAAAACAGCACCAACAGTGTTGAATACATGTTTTTATTCCCTTGTTTCCGGCTATGACTGAAAGCACATGACCCGAGGTAACATCTGCGTCAGCGATAAATGACAAAAATTGTACTTTTATTAAAAGTAATCCCTGACTGCCTATTGTGCCTCCACATATTATTTTAAAACAAACAGTTACAAGCCACAAGAGTACTTTTATTCAGTGCCCAGCAATGCCCCTTTACCTCATTCTCTCACACATTAAAGTACTCTGGACTCTCTGCCAAAAGTGCAAAAAACTTATGTTTTCAAACATTTGTTAACATAGACTAGGTCAGCAGCTGCAGTAAAGTTCACTTAACCAAAAGGACATAAACTGACTGAGTCACGACTCAGAAGAAATTAGTGAAATGATTATTCAGCACAGATAGAGTTCATATGTGAGTTGACGTTTATATACACGGCTAAATTTGTTAAATCAAAGAAACATGCTAGGTCAGAGTAACCAGAGTCAGTGGAACACATTTAGATTGTGGTAAACCTCACAGCTGGTACCTCCTGTGTCAGAACAACCACGGTCACACTGCTACAGCCACTTTTACCATCTACCCTTCACAGCCCTTGACCCTAGCCCAAAGCCTGCAAATGGACTGTCCTTGACTCCCTATAATGGGGGATTTCAAGGCAGGTTGAGAAGGGGTTATGGGTGATGAATTGGGTTTTTAGTGAGCTCATTAGGAAGCCAAACAGAGTTTAGACTGGCGGAGCGGGGCAACAGCACAGTAATCAGTTCTGCTCGCTTTGTTCCTTGCCTCTAGGACATTTGTGTGAAAAAAAGAAAGAGGGGGAGAGAAAGCACGAAGAAAAAAAAAACTTCATGGCATTTGGTTGATGAGAGGGCTGCCGAGCAGAGGCTACAATCTGATGGTTGACTTGTTGATTTATAAACCTTTTAATCCATTTACTCCACCAATCCCCCCAGAACTGCACAGAAACCCCCTATCTTTGTTAAACTTAGCTTTGATGCCAGTGTCCATCAGGTTTGGAAAATACTTCAGGATCTTTCTCTTGTACTTGTAGGAAAACAGTGACTTTGTTTGTTTGGCTCCAGGTTGTAATTGAGTGTAGAGAATCACCACGGATGCTGTTATATGTAATACATAACCTCAAACATTCAAAGCTGTTCTGAATCACAAAACTGCACGCTGCTGCACATAGTTGCTCTTTCAGCCGATTTAAGGTAAAAGCCTTTGATATACAATGGTTCCTAACAGGGATTATAAAGTCATTTCTTCACTGGCAGATTGAGCCACATGATGCATCAGCACTCTGTCTTTTTTATCCGTCTTTTTTTTTTAACATGCATTGTTATTCCAAAGGAGAGTACATTTTAGGAGCTGATATTGAGGAGAGGGCTTGATCTACTAAAGATTCCTCTTGTTTCAACCCAACTGTCAATTGGGAAATACCTTTTCTTTAATATTTAATGCATCATGAAACTGTTGGTCTTAGGCATGCTTCTCTGTAGGCATCCTTCCTTTTTGTTTTCCTGTAGGGATTATGGTCAATATACAAAGTTTTAAAAATTTACGCAGGTTTAACCACTGAGAGTGGTTTCATTACAAGGGCTTGGTACGGCCATGGAAACATGAAGAAGGTTCAGACCAGATTAGGAGTCAATTGTAAGGATATAATACCTTTTATCTGGCCCAAATCTGAAAGAAAATGATAAATTAGCTTGCCAGGAAAATGCCTAGAGTATGGAAAAAAGTGGAACATTAATTTGCAATAAGCTAGATCTGTCAAGATAGACAGACAGAAAGTAGATAACCCTTATCTATTATTGTGGTATAAGCAGCTAAACTTTCATAAACATGGCGAAAAACAAAATGTTTTGGAAATGATCTCTTTGGGTCTCTGGAAACACACTTGCAAACTCCTGCTTTAATGTGTCACATTGGCAAGTTTTGTTTATATGTTTGTTAAAAACTGGGCTGAACCAGTTTACTTGTGAGACCAATCAGAACTCATTGGTTTGCTAATGTTGAGGAGGTGCAGCATTAGGTTCTTCATCACTGTTATAGCACATGAGGGGAGCAGGGTGGGGTTATCAAGGAGGCAGAGAGTGTGAAATGTCTGGTGGAAACCCAAAGCCCTTCATTAGCCACTGATCTCTGTCTGCTGAGTGAAGGGCAGTCATGGGCATCGCAACTCCTTTTTAGTCCAACTCCCCCACCCCCAAAAAAAAAGAAGCTTGAGTGGGGGTGCAGGGTGGCGCCCATCCCCGGCAATTTAGCCCTTTGCCATTCATGCAAATTGGTTTCTGACATCTGCAGGAGCCTGCCCCACTCCTTTAAACATCTTTATTCCATTTCTTTCTTCTGGTCTTTTTCACCCTCAAATAAAACCATTGGTAACGACCGCTGTGTCCCATGGGACAAACAACTCCACTTTCACAATTTCTAGTCTTCTTAGATTCACATTATACAAAAACTTAATTGATAAATGAATGCCGGTGAAACAAGATAAGTAAAAAATAAAGGGCCAGACAAGTAATAATTTCTTAATAAACAAATATAAACTTTTAGGGATTTAAAAAGTTGTCATGGAATTTTCAAATTTTTATTACTTTGTAAGAAACCCCTTTGAGAAACAACTCACCCACATCTGTCGGTGCAACATGACATTGACGCCTTACTTTTGGTTTTATTTGAATTATACTTATGAGGAAAAGAGCTGCATTCTTTCATGCATTTATCTGATATTATAACAATTTTCAATTTCAGAATCTGGAGGAAATAAGGGAAAATACCCCAGGTGACTTCATCATACATTATGTTAAAGTCAGAGTGCAAGTTGATGATGTAATAAGAACATTTTTTAAATGTTAAATTCGAACAAATGTTGTTCCAGGCTAAGGCGTTCATGGTGTTTGCGTCCAGATTTTAATTTTCTTTAGATTTCAGTATGTTATAATCTAATGAAAGCATTAGAGGTCCAGGCATCAGCACTGCAGAACAGTCAGTAACTCGACCAACCCCTCCTCCCCATAACCCCTGGACCAACTACAGTACTCCTCTGTAGCTCCAGGGGAGAAGCTAAAAGGAGATTGAGAGGCTTTGCTCCAGCCCATATCTGAGGTTAAAAGGTAAAATAGCCCAACTGGGCTGTCAAAAACAAGTTTTACCTCCAACCCTGCACTTTCACCCCTCCCTCCTCTTTGTCTGTGCTCCCTCCACTTCAGCCTCGCCCTCTATGGTAGGGATGTGCATGGTAGGGTCAACGCCGTGTCTGTGAGAGGAGAGAGGCCTTGTATCAGTGGAGAGGCGATAGTTATCTCCAGCATTCCAGGGATGACAGAGCGATATCTGCCTGATGGCAGGGTTAGGGGGCTCAGAGAGGGGTGGAGGAGAGAGGAGATCCAGGAGTTGTTGAGCAACCACCTACCCCTCCACCACCTCCTCAATTCTCTTACTGCCTGACTGCCTCGCTTCCCCACACATGGAAAAAAAAGAAAAACATCTAATTAGAAGCTCTTATTCCACTTCATTTAAGGGAACACTTAATGATGTGTTTTTGGGCTGAGACAACTACACATTACTTCTCATGCAAGAGGAACCACTCAGTTGTGGCACCCAGGATGCAGATACAGCTGTGTTTGGGATAGAGGGTTTGTCCTCGTTTCCCCGGGATGTCACAGCTTTTGAAGGAGATACAGGGAAAAGTGGTAGTCTTCCATCCTTCACCTTCAGCCAGGGTCTCCTGATGGTAGGAGGGGGCGGTAAAGAGGAGGCGGGTCAAGACATCTGAGTTTGGCAGGGAGTCTCGCTAAAAGGAGAGAGTTTGTTGTAATTGCCCTGACAGGTTTTTAGGGCTGTTAATGACGCCGGCCTTAGCACTACCAATTTGTCAGCATGCTTGCTGTTTACTAAGCTGTTGTTTTATGGTCCAGTGCGAGGGGCTGCTGCCTGTTTAAGCACAGATCAGGAAATAATCAGGGTAAAACACTGGCTGCAGCGGTGAACACTAAACACATTTCCGTTTAGAGCCCTCATCTACTGTATGGACTTGAACGAGCGCTGTTAGCCATATGGTGTGTGTGGCCACAGAAAAACACACAAACACACCGACTGGTTACTCAGAGTTATAAACTGGATGCCGGAGTGTGCGTTTCATCATTAAACGGATTATAGTCCACTCGTTAACACTTCTCTGTGTTGCATGTTATGCAAGTGCGAAGCATATTGCTAGCATGTGGTTATAGCCAGCGGACCTGTAATCCCCCTTCAGCGCTGGATGAATAGAGCCTGGTGCTGTTTGTATACGTGTGTGTGTGTGTGTGTGTGTGTGTGAGGGTAGACTGTGGGTGATTCAAGAGCATGTGCTCCCAGAGCCAGCAGAGACCCCTTCGTAAATCCACAGTAAATAAAAGGGGTAACCAGATGGACAAAAGAGGAGCCCCCACTGCTGCTGTCATTCGTTGCCATTTGGGGGGAGCTGAATGTGCTAAACGCTGCTTATGTTAGCTGAAAAGTTGAGGAGAAAAAGAGGGGAAAAGGGAGGCTCTAAATCCCCCGGCCTTCTTTTCTCTTCATTCTCCACAGCCAAGCCTGCAGGGCTGGAGGTGGTGTAATAGGAGGGAGTTGGAGGGAAGATCGGAGGGGCCTGGTCACTATAGTGTGCAAAGGTGTAGAGAAGGCCATTAGAACCTCTTCCACAGACGTCCTCTTTGCTCTCGGTTCTTGTTCAACTCATGTTCTCTCAACTTACTCTCTCTTTCTACTTTTTCTCACTTGGGTGAATAATCCGACTAGTTTGGGTTGACAGGGGAGGCGTGGGGGGTCTGTTGTAATTAGTCACTTTAAACCACGGCCTCCATAAGCCACTGCCTCTACATTCTTGCTTCATTACTCTGAGACAAACACAAGGGCCCCCGCATAGAAAATCACTGCACAGGTTTTAGAATAATCTCCACAACATCTGAAGCTGGTCTCAGAAGGTTGACCAGATTAAGGAGATTTTATTTTTAAAAAAAGATAAGAAGAAATACCCCCATTTGTATTGATTTAGCGTACAAACATTCTTCTATTAAAAATGTATCCCATATATTCCAAATGAAAAGTTTAAATTTGTCGAAATATGCGGTTAAAAAATGTCAAAATCTTGAATGCCAAGGTTTAAAGACCAGGTTTACATCGTCCAAAGATCTTAGGTACACCAAAAAGATAAGGGTTCGTACTTAAGCTACACAACTATTGTAAAAAAAAGTACTGGTAAATACGTCTGAAATATTATTTGATAACCAGCTGTGGCTGAGTTACAGTGTGTACTGGAGCTATTGACAAGTCATTATTCATTTATGCATGTTTATATTGCAATGAAAGAGCAGCAGAGGGGCTGTATTCTTGTTGTTTGGGTTAGTCATAACACAGAGTAGACCTCAGAGGTTCCCTCAGGGTGCAGGGTGCCTTGAGATATGAAGTATGATCCCCTTTACTCGCAGCAAAGGCTGGAGGAACTTTATGGTCAACCAATTTTTTTTGTGGGTGTGTGATAAATCCTGAAGCAACCCTGAATGAGGCAACATTAGATAAGCAGAGTTGGTTTGTGTTTACAGTCATTCCCCAAGCCATTAATGAGCTCAGCTCTGACCAATTTACTCACAGGGAAATATATCTGAATGCATTTTTAATAACCACCCACTGGTGATGATAGAGGGAATGTATGTGAGCATAATGTGTTCCTGGCCTCGTTTGTTTGTTTGCTAGCGTGCTCATTCACTCTGATTGCACTACGGTCATTGTCTTCCATCCTGCCTGATTACTTTTACTACATTTTTGTGCATATACAAACTTTCATCACAGGCACTTTAAGCCAAGATATTGATAGAGCCAAGGAGAAAGCAAGGGAAAAAAGGAGTGGGAGAAGAGAAAGCAGCCCCTTTTTACGTCTCCAAGGGCGCTGGTTTTCCAAAAGTGCCTGGGGCTACACTCTAGCACCTCAGCTCCCTTAGGCCTTTCGGCAGCCTCCTAATAGCCAACCCCCATCTGTGTCACATGGCCAGATGATGGGATGCTCTGCCCCTGCTCTGCCCTGCACTTTTTCCCCCCTCTCCATGATTTTTTGAGAGTGCACATCCACACAGGTTAGAATGGCAGAGTTGCCAGGGAACAGTCAGAAGCCATTAGCGTTTGGGACAATTTGCCCTGCAGCGTTCCTTCTCTCGCTCATAAGAAAAGGAGTGGGGGTGGATGCAAAGCACCAGCTTTCCTTTAGATGTAATGAGGTTGTGGAAGTTGGTTCTTCTTTTTTCTTTCTCTTTGCCTTCTTTTCATCTTCCCTTCCCAGATTTTCCCCTTCAACTTTCTTTCATTCTCTGTTTATTTCTTGTTTTATCCCTCAGCCAGCAATTGATTTTTACACATAACTATAATTCAAAGAAAAGCATTCGTTTGTACTCAAAAGTCACATGTGCAACCTGAGCAAACATTGGTTATGTGCAAAGGTTAGTAAAAAAGAAAAAGTGGGTGAGGGAAAGACAATCCAAAGGACTGGTGTCAGCCTCCCAGACTTGGCCACTAGGCAGTGTGCATGCAGGGTAATGAAGTGACAGGTCAGTCTGTAAATATGCCGGGGTCACTCCCGTCCTGGCCAGGGGGGAGGCTATCGCATTGCAGTGAAAATGGAAACGTCAATAAAATTAATCTGCCAGCCTTTTGGCCATGGTGTAGTTCCATTGGATGTGCCTGCCTGCTCACAGCAGGAGAGGGATTTGGAAAGTGCCTTGAAAATCAACACAAAAAAAAAAACCTGGCAGCACACAAACAAACAAGCAAAGTGTTTATCAACAATATTCAGTGAAGCTCAAAAGCTGAGAAACAAAAGCGGAGGGAGGTTGAGATTCACAGCCCACTAGTTCATGTTGCTAACTGGAGCAAACTGGGGGAGTTTGACTTCCGTCTGGGTCACATTTCTCAGGAAACCCCTCACAGTCAGGGAAGGCTAAGGCCCCGACTAGAGTTTATTGTTTTAGGCTTTCCTGAACAAGGATTCCTACTTAGTCTTGGATTTACGGCATTTGTGGCTAATGAATGCTTACGCTACAACTACAACACCCGTAGATTGTGTCACCGTGCCCATATGTCCTTCTCAAGGGCTATTGCTTCCCCAACTTCACAGAGAGAGAGCCCAAAATCGGCACTTCTCTGTTTTTTTTTCTCCTCAATGTGGCTCCGCACTAATGATGTGGAAAAAAAACACTGCTCACAGACAGAAAAGAAAGACGGAAAAAAGCAAAGAAAAAAAAAAAACAAGGGGAAAAGAAGTGGATAAAGTCGGAGGAGAGCGGGCCCCTGCTGTCCTTGTATTCTTCATTTATTTTGCATGTGATTACGCCACCAGTCACTCTTTTTTCTTCACTTGCTTTTTTAACATTATTAGTTCAAATATTTATGCAAGATTAAGGCTTGTATAGGTACTCGTGATTGATGCCTCCCCAAAAACAGACGGACATGCGAGTCTGAATTTTGAGGATGTCAGGGTCCTTCTCTGCCTTAGTGTAGGAGTTTTTCAGATGCATAATTTAGATGCCCTGAAGGAAGGCTTTCAAGGCATCTCTGCCCGGGGGCAAGAAAAAATAACTATGACTGCTAAAAGTAAATCATTTTTGCTAATGCACAATTAATGCTAAGGAAGGAGCAGAAAGGGCAAGGGACAAAGACAGGAAAGTTTGATTTCAAGGAGAAGCCATGCTGGGGTGTATGCATGTTTTTGCTCTTGAAATCAAACGCTGGTGGACATTAATGCAGCCGCCGCTGGCCTGTCATGCTAATCTTGAGGCAAAAAGGGGAGGGGCTGCAGTGAGCAAGGGGAGACTTGAGAGAGAGTCTGGGTCTGTGATGGGGTGGGGGAAGCAAACAAGTCCATTATGTTCATCGAAGTGCAACAATGATCCACCCCAAATCACGTCCCTCTTCTCATACTCAGATGTATGCCGCGAATTATCGTCTCTTCTGAGGTTTGTTTGTATGCGAGCCTCTCTGCACGCAACGTGAATTCAGAGTGTCTGTGTGTGTTACCGTACGTGTCTGTGTAACTCTTTCCTGTCCCCTATGGCTCTCTTCAAAAGACAAGGGGAAAGAAATGTCTCTATGTTATGTCAAGCATGCAAATTTAATTGAATTAATGACACGAGTCCAGGCCTCGACTGTACTTGAAGACTCCTTGTCCCTCTTCTCTTAGCTCCTATGCCTCCTACTGTAGAAATGGAATGAGGAAACTAGTCTTTCACTGTCCAACAAAAACATTACAGTCATTAACCCCTATTCCCTTCTCTCGTGCTCCGGGGTATGAAATATCTTTGCAAGGCCTCAAAGTAAACCCCTCTTCCCCTGTATAGGCCTTCGGCTAAGGCCATTTAAATCCCCCAACCTCTATATCTTCACTGGCTTTGCTGCGGTGATTCTCTCAGCCTGGGTTCAGAGCTTTCAGATTTCTTCATAGGTTTTGCTGGTATTTGTCCATTTATCCATCTTTCATAAGCCTTCAGCTCAGTTCTCTTTGGATTTGCTTTACATCAGAAATATGTACTGTAGGTCAGTGCTGTTTGTCTGAGATGTTATTTAACTGTGGGTTTGGTTCCCGTCCAGGAGATGGCCTAGACAACAGCGTTGCATCGCCTGGCACAGGGGACGACGATGATCCAGATAAGGATAAGAAGAGGCAGAAAAAGCGTGGCATTTTCCCTAAAGTAGCCACGAACATCATGAGGGCGTGGCTATTCCAGCATCTCACGGTAAGGACGGCCATCACACCTCAACACAATAGAAAATGACCTGGGTAGAAAAACACAGACTTTGAAAAAAGCACTAACACACAGCTGTCACGCAGTCGTTAGTCAGGGAATGAGTGGTGGCAGGATTGTGATGTTCACCTGTCAGCCACCTGTCAGAGGGCCACACTGACCAGGTCAATCTAATCACTTTGGACTGTTTGCTCTGCTCAGCACCCTTTTAGTAGGACAGAGATGGCCCAACAGTCCAGGACAGGTACGACCACAGTACCAGATGTGCTGTGCCTGACGTTTTTTATGGCAATTCAGCACATAGAGTAATGTATTCTGGAGAATATTTGTGTGTCCCAGAGACAAAAAAATAGTAGACAGTTTTAAGAAATGCCTATTGATTCAGAAACATAGAAGCAGTTGTACAATCACACTTTTCTGTGTACATTGCTTTAAGGTGTTATTTGAGGGCAGATGTGAAAAACAGATCTTTAACTTCAGAGACATTTCTGTCTAATTTGCTACATCTTTAAGTTTAAAGCAAAAGATTGTTAAGGAGAGCCAGTGGAAGGATAAGCTCTGCTCTTCGGGAACAGCAATCTGAAATGTGAAAACTCAATTACATTAAGTTTATGGTACGCCCCAAAGAAGCAGAGGACAAGTGGCCAACAGTTATTAACTGGCCACATCAATAAAAACTCCATAATATTATATTCCGTGGGTTATACTACTACAGTCACATTGTTGATCATATTGGCATGTTTTGTTGTTTAGCTTGATTACATTAATTGATTGATTCAATTTCATGGATTATTAGCATATTTTAAATTTCAAGGAATCTGCATATTCAGAACCTTAATATCTTTGATTTTTATGTTAGTTTATTGTTTCATTTTTGTGTTGGGATAACATGAATCAGGTTTTAAGGTTATGTTTTCACCTTTAATGAGGAGCAGGGGGGGAATTCAGTTGAACGTTCTCTCCTTTTTTCTAACATGTCGCACTTGACATGGTGTCACATAGAGAAGTGTTTTTCAGATGTAGCAGGAGACCAAGCCATGTTTTGTTGCATGCATGTCCGTCTTTTTTGTCTCTTTGTTTCAAAGCAGAGAGAGGGGGTTAGGCTTCACCCCCCCCTCACCATCTCATCTATTGTCAGAACATTATCAGAACATCAGTCTGTATTGATTTTGCAATGGAGGTCAGATTTCAGGAGGAGGTGGCCACATCAGGACACATAAACTGCTCCCTGAACATGTGGCTCCTTGTCTCTGAAATCAGGGGGTGGCTGTGGGGGAGGGGAAAGGTAAAAGAGAGTTTTTACAAAAAGAGAAAGATGGGAAAAGTAGGAAGACTTAAGCAGTCTGCCATATGGATCATCCAAACATTCGAGAGGGTAAGAAGCCCTCAGTGCACCGCATACCCCTCCTCTCTTTTTCTTAGACTTAACTAATAGTGCCCACTCCCGCCCCAAAGCCCCTGTACCCTGATTATCCAGCCCAAATAATGAGTGGCCAGCAAATACAGCCTAATTGAAAGGGCTGTAAATCCATTACATATTGGTCAGGGATAATCAGGAGTGCCTTAATCACTTTTATCTATTCAGGAGCAGTGAAGCTGCAATAGCAAAGCCCTGAGCCTCGCAGGCCTTAGTGGCTCCACCACGCCAGTCTGCATGCTTATTATTCTCATCATTATCAAAATGACTTCACAGCTGTTCACAGCTCCATCGCTCCCTGACTGGAGACCTCTCACCAAATCAACACACAAGATTCATTCAGAGACTGAAGACGGGAGGCAGGCAAATCATTTCAAAACTGGTCTTTTTGCCCTCCAGGCCTTTTTCTTCTACCACACCTTGGAATAGAAATAACAGAAGTAGAAAAACAGTTTATGTGACTGGCATTTTCTGTACTTGTCAACACAGCTTCTGTAAGTTTGCACCAGTTATGTCCTTAGGATTTGGACATCTTCTGCTGGTGAAAGCTTTGAAAATAGCTGCTGAAATAAAGATGCATACTGGCGGTAGATGAGTGAAGTTGCCAACTATTTTCTTTAGAATTGTTTTAAATTGAATTGAAAGACTAGAAAGGCCAGGAGGAGGTAGAGCCCAGTGTCGGGCACAGGCACATTTTTCAGCGCGCTGGTTAATTTAGACAGAGAGGAGCTTTTAGGGCTTTCCTTTTCTCTGACCCTCTCCTTTATCACATTCCCTGCTCATAGATGTTCTCTCCAATCTGTATTTGTTTCTTTTGTGCAAAGTCCTGGCGGGTCTTGTACAAATAATAATCCCTCCCTTTTTAACCTGCCGTCATTTATCTACTGAGGAAGAGGACTAATTGAATTATCCCCCTTCTCCTCTCGCCGCGCAATTCTCCCACCCATAAACTCTCTCACTTTCTCTATCACCCTCACACACACATACGGTCTCACACGCCCATTAACCATTCCTTTTCTTTTAATTTGTTAAGCAAATGTATTGCCATTGCTTGGTGCATTTGTGCGAGGGTGAATTCTTGGGGACTTTGGCCCCTGAATGGCCTATAGCGGCATTCTGCCATTCACGCATTCATTAACTGAGAGGTGAGGAGTGAAAGGAGTGGCCTTGTATTTTCTCAAACTGCAGGGCCAGCATGAAGCTCCACTTGCATGAGCCACGGGGGTCTCTCTACATATGTTCTCAACATCCAGCCATTGTCACTTTGTCTGAAAAGCTCAAAAGGATAGGACCCCTGCCCCCTCCCTCTTCTCCAGACACGAAAAAACAACACAGACCAATAGTAACAACTGTTGGCTTTTGGATTCACTATAACAAAATTGCCCTCACACCCCACAACGCCCTCCCTCTCTGCTACAATCCTCTGTCGCCTCACGCTGACCTCACACTCTCTTGAGAGAAATCGCAGGATGGTTTTCTTTAGGACTGTCCAAACTAAAATTTACCACAAAGTTATCAGCAACCTGAGGACAACATGTGATTTCAGTTGCCTAGAAAAATGTCTCCACATATGCAGAGATTCCACAGCTCCTCTTTGAAGAAGTTGCAACTGATTTTATATTGAGGCCAGATGCACATACACAAGAGAGCATGTGATCTGGCATCCTTAAATGCCCCATATGTAACTGCCAAACGGCTGTACAGATCAGCTGGTGTTAGCTGGCAGGAGAGGGTCAGACTGTCTCTCTCCCTCTCCCTCTCTCTCTGTCTCTCTTTAATACCCCCCTCCCACTCCATGAGGTTCTGGATGTCTTCCAGCCACATTAGTGGAAGGGAAATCCCAGAGTGTTGGTATAAGCTTTTCAATACTACAGGGAGATTATGTTATCAGAAAGGTAAACTTCACAGTAAGAAGTAAAATACTGCTATTTTAAAGCAGAAACCATCAAACTCAGGAGATATCCGTAATCATACCATATTTACTTGCGTCCAAAAAGTTTATGGTAGTTTGTTTGTCAAATGCAAACCTTAAAATGCACAATTAGCCCCTTGGTGCCCCCGGCCTCCCCTTCCTCTTACCCTCTGCAAGCCCCCCTGCCAGTCCTAACTCACCCCTGTAAAGACAAGGGTCGGCCTCGCAATGAAAACAGGAAGCACTCAGATACAAAGATACCACTCTGGGCTCTGGCCTTGTCTTTTGACTAGTGTAAACCCTCAAACACCTATGAAAATAAATAGGGGACCTCAGGAGCCCACGTGTGCGTCTGTGATCCAAAAAAGGAGACTAGGAAGGAGGGACTAAAGGAGTGTGAATGGTCAGTGAGATGAGTGGGTAGGTAGCCTTCACAGGAATCAAGCGTCTCAGGTTTTGTGTCGAGGCCACCCTTTGGCTTTGGTGTTTGGGGAAATGCTGTTAAGCTGCTAAGCCAGGTGTATTGGTCCCCCGGGCTCCTTGAAAGGGAAGTGATATATCCCCTGGTCATCTGGAGAGGTTTTGGACAAAACGTCTGTGGTATTCACACTGAAATGATGCTTTCAATCCAGATTTTTGTTTAACCAGATTGAACCTTTGAGAAAAAGCCAATTTGATGTTAATAGATTAAATAAAACAGAACCACAGCATCAGTGACCAGCTATTTTAGCTTTTATCGCAGACTCTTTTAAACCAAACAGCAAATTAGATTTTTTTCAAAGCGATTGTCAAAAATTTAAGTTTTTTAAAATTAGTCCCTTACTACTTTTGAAAAGTGAACCCTGGTCACTTCCCTCAGCATTCTAAAACAAATACCTGCAATCCCATGATTGTAAATGTAGATATCTATGGACAGTGGGGATTCATTAGCACAGTAACTACAATGTCTTTGAGTTGTGAAATCTGTTAGCACAGGTGTTAACTGAAGTCAGGGCACAACTCACTTTGTGTGGGGACAACTGTATTGTGCTGCAAACATCATTAGAGTCAACAGGGACACCTCCCCTCCACACACACTCACCAGATCCAAGCCCAACATAGCATTAGTCTCCATGACAACAGGGTGTCATCGTCAGGTCGAGCCCTCCTGTGGGAGCTGCTCTCTCGACCGCCCTTTATAGATGCACATAAAAGAGGCAACTAGGGTCATTCACAAGACATTGGCACAACCAGGTCCAAACCCCGACAACGGATGTTGCTACTCTGTGATATAAAATTGTACAAGTCAGTGCCTTGAAAAGACAGGGCACGTTGTTGGTGTGCAGAACGAAACAGTTATCCCTCCTGTACTAACCAACAGTTCCCGGTTGAGCCCATGGAGTCCTGCTAATCCTCCTATGTTCTTCATGCACACAGAGCGTTTAACTGTTAGGGACGCACATCTGCAAACAGTTGAACATACCGAGTTCTTCTTCCTTTCAAATGCTGAGAGCTGTTTATCCTGTGCAGTTGTCGGCACCATATGGCTTGGGAATAATTAGGCATGATTAGTTGAAAACTGTAGACTTTACATAGGGTAGAAATTAGTCCTGAGTGTAAAACCAGGGAGTTTAGTTTTGCTTTTGTTACATTGTGAATATGGGAAACTGAAACTTTTTTTCCGTTCTTTGTGTTTCAGCCTCTTAAAAAAAATCTGTTTGCTTTTCGCCTCCTTAGGTTGTTGTGTGAATTTGGATAAGGAGCCAGTGGAGACAAAGGAGAAGCAGGGAAGGTTGGGAAGAGTTTTAGGGGGTAAGAGTAAGGGTGAGGAGGGTGTAAAGGGGGGCTCCTAAGGGTCACGGAGGTGGAGGCCTGTAGGAGGCCCACACACTAATCTGTCATGTGCTCGTTTGCCTCGCAGCCCAAAAGTCAGCTCTCCAGTCACCCGTAGCAACCCAGACGACAGTTTGGTTCAGTGCCGCCGCTCAAACGTGAGACGCAGGAAAGGAGAGTCATCATGTTTCTGTTGTAACAATAGCCTTCGCTTTGTGTGTGCGTGTTTGCTAAACAGGACATTAGTGACAATATGACAGGGTAGTTTACTGATGTTAGGAACTGGGGTCTTTGAAAGTCACCGATAATGACTGTGGAGAAGATCTTTAAGTACTGGGAGGCGGAGGGTAGTGAGGTTGGATGCATATCCATTGTCTTGTCACTGTGTTGTAACGTCGACTGCTCAGCCACCATGGTGAGGGGACACAAGCCACCTCAATCTGCCATCTGTTCGCCCACACGGGGGTTACTACAACATGGGCAGACCCCACACGTGAGGACGTTGCAACATGTTTGAGACGTAATACTCCAGAAAGACTTTATTTCACCTTTCTTTCACCTTCCCTGGTGGTGCTTACTCACGATTTAACCCCTGCATGTCAACAAGATGCTTTTTATAGAAGGACAGCTAAGGGGTGGGTGGAGGGCGGAATGAAAGCGTAGAAGGGGAGATCGAGTGACTTCCTATTTTCACAGGCGATATAATTATATGACTGCATCGGCTTTGTCATCTTGTTGCTTCGAAGCCTTGTGGACATTTCCAAGTGTCAGTGTGTGTGATATTTGAGTGTTAACAACAGCATAGAAATACTATCAAAGATGACAACCTGTAGTTGGGCTGTTTACAGAGACTTTTAACAGGTCTTTATTTAAGAAGGGAATTACTGTCTGATATTTTCAATGACAAACTTAACAAGGGTGTATACATGATACACAGAGAGAGATTCATTCTACTGTCTAAAGGCACCATTTAATTAATAATGTTTTGTACACACAACTGATCCTACTTACACTTGATTTCGTAGGAGGCTTTAGTTGCATTGTAAACAAGTAAAAACCCAACTTGTATCAAGCTCTGACTTGAAACCCTTCTACACGCACAGCCGTCAATGACCCAATTCATCGTCCACCACCCAAAGCGGTGTTTCCACATGTGTTAACCCATGGCCACATACCTTGTATATAGTATGCATGTGTGTGAGGAAGGAGCAGACATGTTTGCAGTTCCTATTTTAACTTTTCACTCCCCTGGGCTCACTTATTCTTCAAACAGGCATCATGTTATTGTGCATGTGAAAATACAGGGATAACTGTATTAGCTCATTCACTTCTCCTCCCTCTGAATCCTCCCCCCACACCTCCACCACAACCACCACCTTCTCTTCCCTCCCTCCTTCACTCTTAATTTTCATCCCTGCTGTTTGCATTTTAATGCAGGTTGTTAAATGAAGTAGCAGAAATGAGTGCTTTCGCAAAGGGACTGTTTACGACATGCTCCCACTGCATGGAGGTGATTAAGCTGTGTGAAACACCACGGTGTTTGCCAAAAGGAGGAGAAAAAATAAAAACACAAGCCGCTTCATATCCTCAAGTAAGACAACAACAAAGAAAAAAAACAAAGGACCGTTCCTCTCCACAAGTGATGCAACGTGCGTCTAATTTTTTAAACGTGGTTTGACTATGGGGTTATCCCCGCAGAAAAGCACCAGCACAGCGGGAGTTGAGCGCCGTGACCGCTGTAGAATACAAGCATAAGCGGGCCTACAGAGGGCAGTGGGATTTCAGCACTCACAGCTGTGTACAGTGAAAAACTCCTGAGAGAACAGAGTGGAGGAGAGTTCTTTAAGACCCTACGCTCCACTAAGAATAGGCCCCACCGCTGCAGTCATAACACTGACCCACTGAGGAATAGTTCTGAATGACATTACGTGTAATCAAAGACCGGTGCAGCTATAATTCTGATAGCAAGGGGAAAACCAGGGTTATGGAGATAGTGCTGGTAAATTTGGTCTCAATTTCTTTTCCTTGGACTTTTGGTTTTATTTGACATAACAAACCAAACAGAACAACTTTGGTAACACTATTTTAGAAACCATTTCCAAAGCAGTTGTTCTGGCAAAATACAATAGATCCTAATAGAAAATTTGAGGTACCACATTTCCCAGAAAATGGGCTCTCAGGTTACTCAAGTCCATCTTTATCCTTCTATGTGAACTCGTTTCAGCTAACTGTAATGTTGTAGCCACTGAAGGTTGGGGACCATGAAAGCCAATGGGGTTCTGCTTCAGACCCCCAAGCTGTCCCCGCATTTCTGTGGTAGTCTTATACTGAAAGACGAAATGTGGAAAGGGGAGCAAGTGAGGAAATAGCAAACCTGGCTAAGGACGGAAGAGGGAGACAGACAGGCAAGAGAAAACATGGGGAGATGAAGCCATTGAAATGAAATCAAAAACAGACCCTGTGTTGCAATGTTTGGTTTGTCATGGGACCCTGGCTGCCCAAATCCCAGTCCTGCCATTTTGTGTGATTTTTATCCCCCCGCCCTCCCTACTCTTCTTCCAATGCATGCTTTTGTTCTGCCCAATGCTCAGTCCAACAGCAGCCAGTGGGATTCCAGCACAGTGGGGTCCTTATAACTGGGAGTCATGTCTCTTGTTCTCACCTCTTCCCCCCACTTCCTCACCTTTTTCATTTTTTCCCCATTGATATGCTCTCTTTCCTTCTCTGAGCATATGGACCGCTTTTCAAGAGAGCGCCCAGTCCACATCAAAGCCCAAGACTGAGCGGGTCAATTTGTTACTGCTTTACACAGCTCTTCCCCCTCTTCCAGCCTCAGTGGACTCTTCCTGCACCGCAGCCATTTTCCCAGAATGCTCCGTTGGCCAAGCCGCTCTGTTCTGCAGATAGAGCAGACCTACTTCCAGACGTCTGATTTTTCCCTGCGCACACACACATTACGCCAAAGATCATGCAAGGCTGTACATGTGAGCTTCCTGTATCAAAGCTGCAGCACACACACTCTGATAAGAAAAAGCAGATGGAGAGAGGAATTGAAGAAGCAAAGGGAGGGGCAAAAATCAAATAGAAATAAAAAAATAAATGTATAAATCCAAATCTAAGCAGAGCATGACTTGCTTCCAGATGTGAATCACTCTGAATATTGATTCTAGGGGAAAGCCAGCAGCACCAAATCCTCAGGGCGGTAGCGACTGACATACAAAGCACCTCGATAAAGCCCATAAACCGCCTTGTATAATTATTTAGATAAAGAGGCCAACAACGGCAGTGTAAGTCCCCGAACCCAGAACCCTCTTCCTCCTCCAGTTATTCCTTCTGCTCCTCCTCCTCAGTATTTTGTATCCAATATAAAAATGGAAAAGGGGGAGCAAATATGTAATTAGCCACACATTTGTGAATCCCCCTTAATGTTCATTACTGAAACCAGGGGCAATTACTAGTTCAAAGGGGTTTAGGGCACCCGCAGCCCGCGTAATCAGTCACAAATTAAGCACTGCTCATTTGTCACAGCACTGCACGCATACTTTGTATGTGAAGACAAAGAAAAAAAACACACACACACACTATACTGTATGTATCAACATTCTCAGAGAGACTGACGGCCATCAGTTTTCTTTCAAGCACAAATGTTTGCCAGCCTAATCTGCTAAGTAAGGTTGACCAGTCCTCTTCTATAGTGAGCTTTTATTCACCCTGGATAGCAAACGGTGAAAGATTTTTGAGAATTTACTGTATATTTGTTGCTTACATCCCTCTACGTTGAGGTTCCCTGACATTACAGCTGCTCTGTCTCAATTTAACCAACCTCAATACAAGACTTTGTCTGAAAATGAATTCATGTGTGTAATCAGAATTCAATTGATGCTGCACTTGAACTAATTTGTGCAACATCCATTCAATTTCTTTTTGTTTATGATCTAAATATCTATTTATCTTTATGTATTTATTAGACATGTAAACAACATTCCATCGTTTATTCAAATCACAGTTTTTTTTCTGTGACATTCCGATGCCGTGATGCATTTTTAGTATATAGGTAAGTTCAAGTAAAGGTTAATTGTTTGGAAACAATCTAACCTGTTAAACCTGACAGACAGACCTATTAACACATAACTAACTAGATTGCAATGACCAGGTCTTTTCTGTTTTTTGAGCTCTTTTCATTCACTTCTAAACATTCCTTGCTAAACCGCTTTTGAGTGTTCCTCCAGCATACTTTGAACCCTACCACACCTCTAACTAAACCTTTCAGGACTACACTGCAGGGATGATATATTAAAATCTTAGTGTTTGTTTATCATAAAATATTTGTTACAATCTTCTTTTCTGGAGGTTCGGTCATTTTAATCCTCCATCATCCTTTTTGTCTGAGCCTATCTCTACCTCCACCAGCTTATGTGTCTGTAGCACGTGACAGTGTGTGTTTCATGTCTGCCCCCGGAGGTGTATCGCTGTTACCTCTGGGGCCAGGTCACAATGGCTAATCCTGTCTTCAGGTGGCTGTTTAGTACAGTGAGAGGAGAGCTTGCAGGACCGGAGGTGAGCTCCTGTTACAGGACTCCCTGACCAGGGGTCACCTCTGACACTGCACTCACAATAGCAACACACACAGGCAATGGCAGATACACATACACATTAGTTTTTATATCAATCTGGTATTAACAGAAGAAGGTTGTCCTGCATGCACACACAGTCACACGGCAAACAGTCTCCCTAAAAACACATTGAGGAGGCTTATCAATCCCAGGTGGCTCAGCCCTCACTTCTCCCCTCTCTTGTTCTATTTTATCTGCCCAGCGTACCACTTCCTCTTCTAGTCTTTCTGTCTTCTCTCGTTCCCTGATCACTCAGACTCTTGTTCACATTAGGATTCCCTGATATGATCTCCATGAAGACCTGCTTCAGTGGCCATGCGTTGCGTGTGCTGCCCGGCACCCTCATTGTTTAGGTCCTTCTCATACGGGGACACAGTGCAGGCTCTGCTGAATTTAACGTGGTCCCATCATGTGCGGCTCTGCGTCAGCGTAACGGGACGGCAAAGTCATTTTTCAGAGAGGGAACGACATCCATCTCAGCAGCCAAACGCTGGCTGTTTCATTAAGTAGCCCATCCAGGCAGACAGATGTGTTCACCACACAGCCATGTTTGCCTATGCAAGAGTGTGTATTAACCCACAATCCTTTGGGGGAGATTAATAGGCTAGCAGCCCCTTTCCATTGATTATCTTCATGCCATTTTCCCTTCCTTTCCTAGGCTAGATATTAAAAACTAATGAAGCCTATTCAAAACGGGAACTGCAAGGCTCTTCACGGATCATTTTAGGTTATTTGGACTCAAACAGTGAGAGATCTCTTTAAGGCACAGTTAGAATCAAATTAAGAAAACAAATGTGGAGAGCAGCGCTGGAGATACGGTGCAGAAAAAGACTAGAAAGTATGTGACTGTAAAAAAAGAAGAAAAGAGCAAGCAATGTGCTTAAAGAAAGACAACTCTACTCTGACACATGGAGCAGATGTTAGCAATTCCACAGCATAGCAAGGCATTCCTAGTGTTGGAGGCATGTCCTAATTGCCATAATGGAGGTGGTAAGCGCTGACAGTAATGGAGTTGTGGGGATACATCCCCAGCAACCTGAATTAGGGGCCTCTTGGCAGATCCACTTCAAGATGGGCCATTTTTTTTTTCAAACAGGATACAATTGTTTTTGTAATTCTTTGAACATTTTAATCTGGCTTACTCCTCCATGTCTGACCTACATGATGGTCATCTGTTTACGCCCTCATGTGGTGAGGATGTAGGTGGCATTGGGATGAGGCTTTGGAAAGTCAATGGGTGTAACCAAAGAGTTAAAAGTGCCCATGTGATGCGTTCACCTCTGCACCAGGCTTGGTGAAAGGAGGCAGGGTGTTGTCGGGGAAAATGACTTCCTGAGACATTACCATCAATCACCAGACAGGTCAGGCCCCCCGATCCCGCCATCAGGATGAAGCAAAAGAGTGGGGGGATGGTGATGTAGGATTAGACCAGAGGGGACGAAAACAGAAGAAGACTGGTTTAAGACTGGCTTGTTGGGGGAACGGACTATTAACAATCTCCCTCTCTATACTGTCTTGACTGTTTTATGCCTCTCTCTCTTCCTCTGCCTATCTGTCTCCTTGTGTCTTTCTCTCTTTCTATTTTCCGGTCTCCCATAAAACGGCTACCAGGGCATTGAGGAACAGCCCCTGCTGGTCCGAGTCCTCGTCTTGGCTCAATTGCATCATTAATTATTCCAAAGGCGGTAGGTAGGCTCGGAGGGAATCTAAAGAGAGAGAGAGAGAGAAATAGCAAAAGGAGCAAGAGTTAGATGGGGAGATGGGGGACAGCTGTCCCATACCCCAGTTGGTCTCGCTCTTACTCCCCTTTTCCCTCTGTCTCTCGCTCTCTTTCTGTAAATGAAGGATGGGCAAAGGGGAGGGACTCTGGTTACCTCAGTGAGTGGTTGTGTTACATTCCTGCAAAGGGAAGGAGTTGGGGGGGAGTGGAGGGTGGTTCAACAAGTTGTTGAAAAGAACACAGACGCTTGTCAACAGCCTCAGAGTCAGGGAGCCATCATCCCTTACTTCAGGCCCGGAGGTCAAAGACCTTGCGATGCACCCAGATAGAAAAGTAGAGGGAAAGAGTGGTTGAAAAAGGAGAGAATGACAGAGAGAAAGGGAGAAACAGCAAATTCACTTGATGGTACGTGTCGTTACTTGTCCGTGGCAGAGGTCAGTCAAAGCCTCAAAATCTCCAAAATCCTACCCTTTTTTCTCCTCCTCAACCCATAAAACTTCTTACATGAGCAGTTGGCTGCAGGACAGTGGATTAGCTTTCGGCAAGGCTCCGAGTGGAGTAAAAGAGGAGACAGACAGAGTCGGGGGAAAATGACAAGTGCTGGCAGCCAGGGCAAAATGGCCCATTAGATTTAAGGAGTAAAAGTTCATCAGCTTTATTAATGGGAAGGTATATAAATGAAGTATGAATTACCTGACTTTTATGGAGTGGCGAGAATGAAACTGGAGTGTCTCATGATATAATGTTTTAGTGAGCTGCTCTGATGAACAGGCTGCAGGGAGGAGGAGGAGGAGGCTGAAGAGCTGGAAAGGAGGACAGAGAGACAGAGAGAAGCTGAAGTGCTGAGGTCCCCTGAGTCCGGCGGCTGGAAGGTTGCCTGATTGTTGCTAACATGCATAGCTGATCGGGTTAGCTTGTAGACAGGGACGTTAGTAGCTTCCAGGCTTATTCTTTGCGTGTCATTAACTAGCATTGTAAAAAAAAATGTCAGCATAAAAAAAGGAATAAGATCAGCCACATTTTCTCATCTGGTCACTGCTCTGTGCATGGAAACAAAAGTGAAGGCCAAACACGCCGGCAGTTTATGAACACACATGCATACAGTATATGCAAACACAAGGACACATGAAAACACTTGCCAGACACACACACACACACACACAAACATGCACACACACCATCCTGTAATAAGCGGTAAGCTGAGCTAGCTGATGGTCATCCTCCCATGGGGCTGCTGGGTGGCTGCCAACTTCCTGCCTGCTTTGTCAGTGCATAAAGCCCCTAACAAACGAGAGGGCTGTAGCTAGGCAGGCCAGCCAGGTCAAAGATCACCTTGGCCCCCGGGCAGGATTGAGCCTAAGAGCACTATAAGAACTGAGAAGAGAGAGGTTGGAAGAATGCACTTAAATATTGTTTGCAATTAAACAAGCCCAAAGATTTCTCTTCTCTCTTGTGCTCTTTTGTGCTCTTCTGTGCTTTTCTCTCCTCATCTCAACTCTCCTTCCTCTTTTTCCATTGTATTGCTACCACGCACATTTACATTTTTTGGCAAATAATGCCCGTTCAACAGAGTTTTCTGTCCCTATTGCACAAGTGGAATTTTTAGCAGATCATTGAATTTATCTTTCAGTTTTAACTTTTATCTCATGTCAGACCTTTCTTTGAGGAAAAGTTAGGAGTAGTCACTCCACTGTTCCAGAGTGTCAAGAGTGACAGAAGACAGGTAGTTAACTCATACAGCCTTAGATGAAAGATGAGTTTAAAGAGAGAAAAACCAAGCACAGACATAACAGGTAGACTCGAGGTGCTGATGGATTAGGACTCTTCTCTGTCTCACTGTCAGAGACAGGAGCGGCGGTGTCCAAGACTGTCTCTGTCACTGGCAAATGGCTGAGAAAAAGAGAATAAATCCCCTTTTCCTCCAACCCAGCTGTCCATTCAGAGGGAGAGAAAATTTGACATGGTCGACTTGAACACATTTAGCATCATTAGCAAACAGGAAGTGTCCCCTGCAGCTGTTTTGTAGCAGGGGGTTGGGGAGGTTCCTGCTTTCACTGTAATGGACAAATGTTACCCATCATGTTTGCCTTTGATTTTGTTGACCTGAAAACAAAAATTGACATTACAAATGTCCTATGATATCTTTTAAATTGACTTGACATTCCAGGGCCGGCCCCAGGGTTTTTCTTGTTTGTCCTGTGTAAATGGTTGTGCTCTTGTTGTTGTGTCCTGAGGCTCACTGGTAGAACATACAGGCCTTTCTCTGGAGAATGCCGAGCCTTAAAGAGACAGGGGGAGACGTAGAGCTCCAAAGGGGAGCTTGAATACTTATGCTCATTAAAGTAATGCACAATAAAAGGAGTCCCTTCGAGTGGAACCTCTCAGAATCTTCTGTTTGAAGAGGGAACAAACCACCTTGGCTTTTTTTTCTTTTCTCTGCCTCTGTTGGCCCATCTCTCCACAAATTAATCTGTCGCTATTTCCATTGAAGATCAACTGCACTTCACTCTGACTTAGGGAAGTTAAACAACAAAGTCCAAAGAACACAATAGATGAAGAGGATAAACCAGAGGCCCTGTATGTTAATATTAAGTCCCTTTGCTAATAGACTTTTACCAACAGGCTCTTGGTTGTAAGTGCTTTACTGTCTTCTCATTGGTCCCCAGTGCTTTCCTTCTATTTCTTATTGGCTTGTGAGCCTCAGTGTATTACTGAAGCTAATATCATAGACCTATTAAGTTTAATTCAAGTATAATTATTTTAGTGTAGTAAGAGCCCTGGAAGCACAATGATGTTAGTACATTTACACTATTAACTTCAGTTATTAAATTATTGAACATAATTAAAGCCACAGTACCTGTTGATACCTGTTAATTAAGGCATTATTTTATTGATTTGGCTGTTGCGTGTACATTTAAATAAAAACTGAGTAAGACAGTCCATTTCAACTGTTTTTGAATCTAACCATCATTTCAACTCAGGCTTTTAATCCAATACATTGTTATTGAATTTGTAATATCAGTATACAGTTCTAGTGACTCATAAATGACTGGCTTCATTTAAAGCTGAGAGTGTTCAGTATATGGTCAGTTTTTGGAGTTCCTGAGCTTCTTCGTTGATGCATTTGGGTTTCCCCTTGATTAAAGAAACATAACATTGTTGTTCTTAGTAAAAAAAAAAATATTGAATGTATTATTTTCAAGAAATAGCAAAAAAAGATATCACTCTAAATGTCTAGGACTTTTAAAATCGTTAATAGCGGTGAAAACCTTTGTAGAATGATGATGTTCCGTTGGCTGATCTCAAGCTCATTGCTACAAGATGTTTTAAAGATTTCTACAGAGCAAGTGGTGGTAAGCATGGCTGCGTGTTGACATCAGGCGAGCTGGAGAGCAAAGCAGAACAGAACTGGGTGCCCCTGAGCAGGCAGTTACCACAACAAAGCCAAAAGACCGGTCTGAAAAACCAGGCCAAATTCCTGCCCTCTAGGACCTGGCTTAAAGCGGGAGCGGAAACTTTGAAAGAGGGGGGACAAGATGAGAAGAGAGGAGCACAGAGAGGAGGAGAGAGTAGAGGATATGAGACGAGGCCAGACGGGTTAGCTTGTAGAGAAAGGGATAGCTGCTGGGGCTTGCGGAATACAGCGGGAAAAGGAGAGATGGGCGGAAAGGAGACAGAAGGAGATTCTGAGAGGAGATCAGGCCCCCGCTCTAAGAATGGGGGGATCGTATTCCTCCCCTTGAAAGCGCTGGGGTAGCCGCACGGTGAAAAAAGAAGCCATGAACTTGATCTGACGATTAAAAAGGCACATCTCTCTGGCTGCAGGCCACAAGTGAGACCAGGTCTTGTGCACAATGCTCACATACCATAGGCAGCACAGAGGGTTCTGTATTCAACTGTTGGCCGACATTGAAAGGTCTGACATGTTTGTTCTTTTTAGCAGTTTATTGGGAGGTGGTAGAAGGTTTACTTTAAAATGAATAGCATTATTGTTTCATATTAAGCTAAACCCTGTGACATAAGCTATTTCATTAGAGCCGGACAAACAACAGTGTGCAGTAACACAAAGCACCACCTATTCCATAATTTCCCCCAATTTCCTGAGGGATTAATAAAGTTCGATCTATCTTAGGTTTGATTCCTGCCAAAGCACGACTCCATACACTTGTAGTTCGCCCAATAAAACAAGTTGCATTTTTGTTTTGGCTATATTGGTTCAGGAAATTCTTCAACTCACTAAGTAGGAAACAGTTTTCCCAGTTTACTTTATTGGATGAAAGTGATAGATTTCCATTGTGTTTTCATTATCATTGTGTAAATGTTTCCCCTCAAACAACCCTTCTCTTTGCCTTTTGTGTTAGTGGATCCTCTAAGTCTGGTGGTGCGTTGGGACTGTGTGGGAGTGATTGCTATTTAGCCTCACGGAGCTTGGTGCAATCAGATGCCTGTATCGCACATATCCTCCAGGGCTCCTTCCTCACCCTCTCCCACCATCCCACTGCTGACTCCTTTCACCTGCTCTGCTGTTACTGTAGCTTGGCAGGCGGATGAGGCCCAGTTATGCCACAGAGCTTCTCTACAACCTTGCACCATCTCCAGTGAACATAAATTAATGGTGTAGAGCAAACAGGCTGCTGGCCCTGGTCCAGGAGCCGGGCTTCAGGAGCTCAGCCAACGATTGTTGTGGGGGGACGTGGCAGCAGCAGCAGTAGCAGTAGTAGTAGTAGTAGTAGTAGTAGTAGTGATGCACTGCCAACCAACCAGTCAGTCAGTCAGACATACTCGGGGCCCTTTGGCTCTCTAATAGATGCCGCCGGCCTCGTCGGTCTGCCTCGTATCCGCAATCGACGGCGTTTTTGCAGTCAAGAGGGCAGTCTGCAGAAAAGCCTTCCCACTTGGTGAAGCTCTGGAGTCTGGAGTGAGTGTAGTTGTATGTTCTCAATGCAGATTTTTTTTTTTTGTGTGTGTGTGTAAGGTGCAAATACTGATGTACTTCCAATTGGTGTTATCAGAGGTTGGCATGCAACATGTTTGTTTTGCAGGCTTGCATCATGTGATGCCTGTTGAAGTTACAAGTTGACCATGTCAACATGTGCAAAAGACACGGAAAGCAGCAGGGTTGTGTCATGTGTTCTTCATTTTCTTTCAGATTTCCAACAACCTATGATGCACACACACTATATATATACTTATATAAGTTTGGCTGCTGTAAAGGAGACACAGGATTGGCAGAATTTAGAAAATTATTATGAGTTATATTTCTCTGAGGGAGCTTTGTATTTGTATTATGAAAATGATAATTGCAGATGAGAATAAAAATATATGTGCAAACAAATGAAACCCTGGATTTTTATTTTATTGTACAATGCTATAAGTTAACCTGATTGGATGTTTTTATCAGGTGACTTTTCTGTCGCACGAAAGGGCAAACTCTTTTATTTCATCAAAACAGAAATCTCTCAATCTGAAAAATCATCCAGGAGATGGGACCCTTGTATTGTTTTAGTATGATTCAAATCAGGAATCATTTTGGCTTTTCTATTTAAGTTTTCAATTGTTGTGTTGGATTTTCACCGACTGAAGTTTTTAATTGTTTTCAAATCACAAATACCTGTCAGGAAACTGCAGACTGATTTGTTTCTTTGCATAATAAACAGTTGTGAGGCACCGTACCATCCCTTCCCCCCTAAAAAAAAATTCCAATTCATTTTTATTTCTCATATCTGTTTGATCTCCCAGTAATTCCGGCATGCAGTCAATCCCACTGTCATTTGTCAAGGAAGCCAGTTGCATCATTAATAACGCCGGCAACTTGATATTTAATATGTGCCAATCTCAGCCGGGCTCGGCGGAGAATCCATATTAAAACGTCATTTCTTTATTTGATTGCAGTTATTTCTGACAGTGAGTGTCATTATTATTATCTTCATCAGCCTCCAGTCAATTTAGTGGGAAACAAATAATATCGCAATCATGGTGAGGGAGCCAAGTATGAAAGGAAAAACCCAAACGGAATGAGGCCCCGAGAGTGAGCACTTACTCCAAGAGAAACCTCACAAACACAGGCAGTACTTCGAAGTATCACGCTCACAATTTGATTTTGGGTTCTTAAATGTCTATGTATTTTAGCTCATGTAGTTGAAAGTGTCTTCTTTCTAGTGTAGGGTTTGGTTTTTGGTGGGAATATGTTTGTTTGGAAACCAATGCGCAATGTGTACCAAAATTTACATTTTAATTATCACTTTTTATTTTTTTTTTACATTTTTGTGATTTTAGAGCTCATGTTTAATCGTGATTAATATTTTTTTTCTAAAATGTGGACACACAGCCACTTAGCCTGAATAGATGTAACTGAAATGTAATTAATCACAGATTAATATATGTATCACCTGCAGTATATGAAACAAATGGAAGAGCGTCACAACTGTATAAAATCCAGACATAATAGCCGTAGCTGCGGCTGCACCGCAATCACCAATCATCATTAGCAATTCCTTTGTGTTGCCATAGCAGTGGGAGTAAACAGCCAATGGCCTGTGATTTCCTGGGAGTCATTAGCATGGAATAGGTTTGCGAGCTGCTGCAACCCCGTGACCTGGCTCTATAACTCATGTCACACACTGATGATGTCATCCATCAACCGGCCGTCCAAACCAGCAGCCCAGGCAAAAAAAGGGGGTCGAACTGTTTGGTGGTTGGTTGCAGGGGTGAAGGAGAAGAAGCGGGAAACACGGCGCTGTTGCTGCTGGTGGTGTTGGTGGAGGTGGGAGAGGTGGTGGGTTTGAATGGAATTGCCGGGATAATGATGGGGCTGTGGGATTTGACGACGGCAGCAAATAGGTGTCAGGAGAGTATGAAAGTGATATATGGTGTAGTACAGTAGTGAGGTGCATGCTGCAGGAGCAGACAGGGGGCGGCGTGGGTGAAGTCAGAGAGTGGTCCGGCAGCAGGATGTGGTTATTGCGTACAGTGAAAACGCCACTCCGGGCCCAGCAGGAGTGGGAGGGTAGTGGTTTAAGGAGCGCGAGGAGCAGATGATGGAGCTACCTCTGCTTGTAATGTTCACTAACCACACAGGCCATTACATCCAGCAGGCAGCACAGGGGCAGCATCACACCCTGTAATGTGTCCAGCTGTTCCATAAACACACAACTCACTTCCAAGACCATGATGCACCTGTGCTTTGTCTTTGTGTTTACATCGGGATGCTGTTGCCATTAACAGCCTGCAGCATAATTAACAGAGCCGCCGCTGTCCTCGCCAGCAAATTGAATCTGCCTCGTCCAAGGCTCTAATTATTTATAGACCCGTCTTTTTTTACCTTTTGCAGTCAATCCTCTTTTAAGAGATATTGGCCTTGGTGGTTGTAACTGAACATATTGAGCGTTTCCCAAAGCAAGCAGGGAGGTTATCAATACCATCTTTGATCTGGTTCAATGTTTGTGTTTCATCCATTAAATAACCATGTCGGAGTGTCTCCCCCAGGGCAGGGAAGGACGTCTCCGGGAAGGAACACATTACAGCAGATTTGAAATTCCGTCTTTTTTTTTTTTTTTACATATATATTTACCTACAGATTCAGCTCACGTTTTTTCCTTTGTGCTTGGTGGTTGATTTATGAAGATGTTTTTTCCTTTTTTTTACTGAGGCAATTAACATTAAGAGGTTACTCTGAGGTCTAAATGGCTGTTCTTCAATTTCACAGCTACTGCAGCCTTGTAACCACTAAGCTCACCATGGCAGCTTGATACTCTGTGTGTATCTGTGTGTGTGTGGCAGTGACTGCCACACACCATTTTATGCAGGGCTGAGATTTCAGTGCACCTTACTTTAAAGGAAGCTGCCACAGAGAAGACGGTGGGTGGGCCAAACTCACAGACGTTCGAATATACACAGTTACCCTAGTTGAGATTATGAGGGAAAAAAATGAAGAATTATAATTGTATTAACACATCATTTTTCGAAGAATAAAAACAATTTCTTTATTTACCTCCTCCCAGATGGATTCTTTTGTTACTTTAATAAGAAAATAAACATTAAAAAACCTTAAAATGTGTCTTGGATTTTTAAATTAGTTTTTGTCATGTAAGAAATGTAAGAAAATTGGAGATTTTTTTCAGTACTTTATATGAAGCCAGAATTTTGTCCACATACAAATTACTTTGAAATGTAAGGCTAGCTGTTGATCCAAATGACCCAATTTTAAAAGGTATGATTAATGATAGTTAATATTACCCAGAATTTTGGTATGAAATAATCTCCTGATCCAGGACATAGTATTGCAACAGACGATACTGAAACAAAAGATGTGTGGAGGAAAGAGGGGTATGAGTAGAACTAAATCACATTTTTCTGGTAGCCTGTCAGTGTGGTCAGATCAAATCTCCTTAGTCAAGAGGGTTTGTGTGTGTGTGTGTGTATGTCAGAGACAGAGGCATTAACGTCCCCACTCTCCTTGATAAGACATCTTTCTTGTTTGTTCAAAGCGTTCATTACATTGTTGCTGTTGCTGGTGCTGGTGCTGCTGTTGCTGGTGCTGCTGCTGGAGCAGCTTGGCCGCTGGCTCTCATATCTATCACTGGAGCTGCAGCCCGTGCTCCAGCTCTGGCTGACAGTAGTGGATTGATGACCTGGTCTGGGCCTGAGAGGCTGAGGAAGCCTTAATACAATGTAAATGACCCACTCCGGTTTCCAATCTGGCCTGCTCCTCCTCACACTCCACATACACCTTCATTCCACATCCCATCATCTCCCACCGCATCTCCTCCATGTGAATATGTTTTTGCAGCATCTACGTGTGCGTGTGTGTGTGAGTGTGTGTGAAAGCGTGGGACTTTTATTGTGACCGAGGTCATAGTTAATGTTACCACCTGAGAGAAGCTGGGCTGAGTAATAGGGAGGTGGAGCAGTAACAGGTAACTGTGTGTGGTTTTCACACTATTATATTGTTCTCTTCAGTACTGTAGGTTTTTGTACTTTACACACTGAATCTAGGATAATTTCAATTTTTAAACAAAAAAACATTCCAAATCAATAATAAATAAAACGACTACTTCAATATTTACATGCACCAATAAAGAGATGCTAACCACTTTACATGGTCTAAAATTTTGGGGACCGGTTGAGACTTTCTTGTCGGACAATTTTAGACCTAGGCAATGCAGAAAAATTTTAACTAGGTTTTATTACTCTGCTGTATGAATATTTTGCAGACTTTTCATGGACCACTTTTTGCCCCAGACCTGTATTTTTGACATAATTAACACATTAGCAATGTGAACATTTTTAACTAATATTCTGTTACTAGGTATGAATAAGCTCCAATCAAACGCCATGAACCCCTTCTTTTTCATTTTGTGAGGACCAGGTGACCACTTTTAGCCCCAGATGTGGCTCTTTAACATCAGTGGCAAGCAAGGCAGAATCAAATGTTAACTAATATCTAATCATATGCCCTAAAGTTGTGATGTTTATATATTTATCGCTATTGGGAAGGGACCAGGTGAGGCTTTTTTGTGTGCCATTTTTAGCCCCAGACCTTTATCATTGACATCAGTGACAAAAAAGTACTGAGTTTGGTGCCATTTCCACCTCTTTGTTCAGGTTTTTACCTGAAAATGTAATTCTGCGAGTGGCGCTCCAATGATACTATTTGTGTCAAGTCCAATCTAGAGAAGCCTTGCTGATATAAATGGCAGACCTTGGGCCGCCTCGCTCCCTCTGGGCCTGCTATGAAGCATGACAAAACAACAGTGATCGCTGGTGACAGATGTCTTTAAGGGCCAGATTAGGAGTCGAGGCACACATACAAACAAAACAAATGAGACACTATGTGTTTCAGTCGGCTGCCCGACGCAGACAGCATGCATGCATGGGAGCTCGGCGTGCACCCGACACCCGTACAGACACAGCACCTGCAAGTGACCGTGCACGCACAGAAAAATTCTTTTTAGATGACAGAAATGTAATCCCGCTATTTTCAGGTGGTTTCAAGCACCATTAACACACATTCCTTCCCTTTAAGGGAACGCAGCTCCTGCCTGGGAGCCGTGTTCCTCTCCCTCCATGTCTCCATGCTAATTGAGAAAGCAAAATTTCAATGTCTGCCAGGCCCGCGTTTAGTGAATTCAATTTTAAATGGAAGCGATAACGGCCGCTCAAGAACTATTTTCCCATTTACTGCTGAGATAATTGATGTAAGTGAGGTTTCCTATCATCAGAAAGAGGGGGGGGTCTGCTCTTTTCAGGTAGCAGTGTTGTCTAAATGTAGTCAGTTTTAATTAAAGAGCAGAAATAAAACATACGGCTGCAGGAATGTGCTCAATTAATAACAAACAAGGCTGACGTTGGACAAATAATGAGTCCTGGCTGTAAACGGAAGGATTAATCTGATGTGTGCTGTTGTACAATGTCTCTTTTAATATGCTAACATCATTAATGAAGGAAATATGATAATGCTTGAATAGAAATACATTTTCTGATTGCCAGGCGCTGACATTTCCTTGGCTGGTGCAGCCGCAGAGTTTTATGAGCTTCCTGACTATATATCTAAGTGTGTGCACACATGTATATGTGATTATGTGTATGCATTTGATTGCACACGTATGTATAAGGGAAGAAAATGATGAGGATAAGGTCGGTCTTGTTAACGTTGTAGGAAAGTTTTATTGAGTGAGTTCAATTCTTTGACCTCACAAAAATGTAAATATTTCAAATTGATTTACCTAATGGTTTTATCCAAAGCGACTCACAGAGGAGGTTTAACATGGTCAAGAATTTGGATCCTCTGTGAATTGAACCCAGGACTCTCTGCTTCAGATGCAAGCTCGCTAACCGCTAGGAGTTTGACAGTTCATTTGTTGTATTTTTGAATGATAGGTGTTTGAACTGACACTAGAGGAATGTAGTGAAAGTCTGGTCTCTGGTGCCTGAATGGAACACACAGCTGGTCTGTACATAAGTTGACAACTCCTTCATTCAGACCGGGTTCTGTTCTATCATTAATCTATATTTAGCTGCTTTCTATGAAAGAGCCGTGACCAGGAAACATGTCGGAGGAGAGATAAACAGATTCACAACTACAATTCTGCGCCCACTCTGTCACCGGGAATTATAAAACATTTTATTACAAAATGGACATTTGCGCCGTTTGTTGGAATAATTGATTCTTATTTTTGACTGAGGTGAATATGCTAGTTGTGTGTACAAGTGTGTGTGAGTGGGTGGAGTGGGGAGAGTAGCGGGGGTTATCACTGTTGACAGTTTTGACAAACTAGTTTGGCTGGCTCTGGCAGGTTTTACACTAAACTCTCTTCCTTTGTGTGTGTGGGTGGACACGTGTGAGCTGCGAGTGTGTTTTCTATGTAAAGGAGGGGCAGGGTTGGGTGGAGGTCAGGAGAAGGTGCAGTCTTGGGTTACACAATACAACAAACACAGGAACATATTGAATAAATAGTATACAGTAGTAGACAACAGCGTGGGGGGGAGCTCGACTTCAAGAGTTTCTCAGTAACATTTGTGTAAATCCGAGTGTGTCACCGGCTCATGTTTACGTTTGTTTTCCCTCTGTTTCCCTCTCCCGCAGCACCCATACCCTTCTGAAGAGCAGAAGAAGCAGCTAGCCCAAGACACAGGCCTCACCATCTTACAAGTAAACAACTGGTGAGTCAAGATTTCCTCTCTGGTCCTATCTCCTCCGCCAGCGTCACCCTGCCTTCTCATTCTCAAAAGCCTTTTTCCGCCTCCCTCTCCCCACCAGCTAAGCTAGCTAATGCTCCTAAAGTGTGAAAACCATTTATGTACAGCCCTCCCTGTCACATGTAGCCACACACAAACACACAGTGAGAAAGAAGAGTGTCGTCGGCATATACACAAACAGGCAGACAACCTTTGTGACATTATTATTATGCTTAAGCTACAGCGGGATGTTCCGCTGTTATCTTCACACTGCTTTGAGGCCAAGTCAGTTCTGCTTGCGGTTTGATGCATGTATTTATATTTAAAGGAAGAAAGAAAGCCAGAGATCATACCCTTGAGCCCCCACACCCACCCCATGCTAAATCATACCTAGCTCCAGCGCCGGTGCCACCACCACAAAAGGCACAAACATCTTTCCACCCCCTTTCTTCCCATTTCACACAAGCAATATGGTGGATTAAGGTTTTGGTGGCCTGGCCAGCAGGGCCTTTGTAGATGGCTTAGCACATAACTGGGGGTGGTGGATTAAATAAAATGATCACAGAAGCAAAGAAATGATACAGGAATTACTTATCAAAATACTAGCCCAGGTTTTATCTGCGGCTTAATTTTGTTCACTACATTCTCAGGGTGATGTTCAGATTAATTGAACTGACAGCTTCCTTTCAAATTTCGGGGGAAGGTACGGCACGGATTTCAGGTCTTACACAAACTTAATTATGTGGAGCCCCATTTTATCATTCTAATTCCATGTAGCGGGGGCTTCTATTTACAAATGACAAGTCGGTGCCTTTTATTCACAGCTTTCCTTAATATATTTATCAAAGCGGGTTCATTTACAAAGTGCTCTATCTGTTAGGTACAGGCAGGCCGACATTAACGAAGCTTTTAGGTTTATCAGACTCACAGCCCTGACAAGCCACCCGAGGGTCAATTGATTTTTTTGGTTCTCTGATTCATTTTTTTCTCATTTTTCCTGGATCACAATGAGAAACATGCCTGGAGAATTAGCCTGGTTTGTCGGAGTCTTATCTATCAGCTCCCTCCCCAACACGGCACAACCTCCCCCTAGCTCCGAGCTGACATTCTCTTTCTTTCCCTCTCCCTCACTTGCTCTCTACCCTTTCCTCCTCTCCCTCTTTTTGCTTTATTTCCTTGTAGCCAAGGGTAGTCAGGCTACTTAAATTGGCCACAGGAACTGCTGTTATCAGACTTTAATGCACCCTACAGTGTGGATAGCATTTCAATTACACCAGTAACCAAAGATTAGCCCCCGCTCGCCTGTTTCATGCCTCGTGCCACCGTTTCGGGACGCCACGCACCTTACCTACAGGAGCAGAAAATTGAGTTGCCTTGCCTGTGTCATGGTGATTAATGCAGAAATAGTCTGCTAACCTGGGAGGAAACGGAGAGAGAGGGAATGAGAGGGAAATAGACAGAGACGTAGACAGAGATAGATATAGATATAGGATGAGTCCTCGGCTTCCCAGAGGCCATGAAATCCAAGCTAGGCATTGAAAGGTCTCAGATCCATTTATAAAGAGGTCTGAAAGAATCCCGCGCTGGGTAACAGCTTTACCAATGTGGCGTCCACACACGCTAGCATATACACAGAAGTGGAGACCAAGCAGTGTATTATTTTACACCATATGTGTAAACACAAACACAGACTGATTTGTTTTTTGCAAATAAAGTTTTAAGAGACAGTTAAACTCTGGAAATCGATGTCTGGTACAATGCACTGTAGATTGTAGTGACTGTTCCGGCCACTACATCGTTGCCTTTTCCAGAGTGAGGGACAGGAAAGGGTTGGGAAGAAAAAGATTAGAAATGGCTTGAAAAATATAAGACATTTAAATGTGTTTTCCCCCTAAAATGCAATAAGGTTAGGATAAATATCTAATAGCAGTTCTGTCCAAAAATTAACTAAAAGTCTATCAAATATGCAGCCAAGCACTTGTGAAATCAGTGTCAGAAATGTAATATAAAAATTGGCCAAGGTACATGATATCCAAAAATGTCTGTGCCAGTGATTCCACTAAAAGTTCTCCAAAATATTGGCTTCAGATAAGCCAACATCACAACAGCTAAAATTGTTAAGCTAACAAAATCCTCAAAGTTTGGAGTAGCTATCAGGAAACCAAACAAACCACAGGTTGGATAGAGACAGGTTGACATTTTCTGCTGAAAAAGTTTCAAAGTGATTGTATTTAACCGGAAAGAAGGCGTATGAAGTCTGTGTTAAACATTTCTTTGTCTTGCCGCAGCAGTTACAGGAAGTGTTGTGATGGATATGACAGTCGTCTGCCTTGTGAAATGCCGGAGTAAAAAAAAAAAGGGTCATCAAATTCCTGGCTGGTCCTTTGCATTGTTCTGTAGTTCTCTTTGATGCATGGCTGCTGCCATGTTAGCGTCCAAAAGAAAGAGAGGGAGAGAGATAAAACCAGGGGAGAGAGGGAGGGAGAGACAGAAGCAGAGGATGAGTGGGTGGGGGGAGGGAGGGTACGGCCGTCGTCTTCGGTTTCCAGAGCTCTCCCTCGGGGAAAGGATGTGCTGAATCAGAGCTTTGTCCATCGGCACAATCGTGGCCCAGCGAGGGCACAAGGGTGCTCTGTGTGATAGTCAATAGACAGTGCATCTCGCTCTCTTCCCTCCTGCCCCATCACAGCTCCACACACCGTAGGGTCCGTGTGACGGCGCTATGTGAGTTTACCTGCAGCTCACTCATACGTCAGACACTGGGCTTAAACGAAGTGTGTTTTTCTGTAAAACACGAAACATTTTTTTAGAGAGTATCCATAACATTATGTTTGGTCACCGCTGAATCAATTCATGCCTTTTCTGTAAATCACAAACATGGAGGATAAACACAGCAACAAGACTAACATAGTCACTAGAGATTATTGTTTCCCAATGACTGGGTTGCAAAAGGGTTATTTTTGGGTCGTCTCATCAAGTTTCCAAGGAGTTCACGGTCATTCATGCTGATTCAGTAACTGGTTTTTCATAGTTTAAAACCCGAGTTATACTAATTATTCAGATATGACTCAGTCAATGATAAAATATTCTCGTCAATCAACAATAATGATCAATGATTTACTATTAATGTCTATTGACTTTGGTCACAAAGGTTTGTGACTTTACAATATGGTTGCCCAGAAAAAAAAGGTTTAGGAAACACTGATGTACTGTATGTTTATTTTTTATTTTTTTTTTAGGATAACAGAATAAATATTTAAGGCACATGTTAACCATTCAGATGGTAAGTTATAGAAGTCATAGAAAGAGAACTTTTTGTTGTCAAATGTTAAGCTCCTCTAAGCAAGGACTCTAGTTGCTGTGGCAAGTAAATGAAAATATAGAAAATTTACAATAAAGCTGAACAGAGCTTTAACCAATTCCACTACTGCAGATCCTGGACAAAAGCAACTGTGTTGATAAAAAAATCCACCTGAACACCAATTATGTATTATTTCAATTTAAACATAATAAAAAAAAAAGATCAAACACAGAGAACAGTGCCTGCAGTTCAACCATTCGTTTTTTTCCCCCAAAACTTTTGTCTCCTATTGTGAACCTGCTGCCTCGGTGTATCAGGTCCGTGCCATTGGCTCACAGCCTCACCTGTTTGTAGCCCACACCCCATTAGCTGTTTGATGTTAATAAGGAACAAAGGACAAGGTCAGAGTCCACCATCTGACTGTGCTGAGGTTGAGGAGATGAGGAGAAAACCTGATTGTGCTGTTAATAGTGCACAAATGTGCCTGCGTGCACGTCATTTCTAATGGCACATGCTGCCACTGTGTGTACAGTGTGGTCCGGACGCCATTAGTTGACCATTAGGCAGCGTGTGTTTGCTCTGCTCGCATTTGAGACAACTGGCGTCATGTTAACAGAATTGGGGAGTGGTCCGTCGCATTATTGCATTTGTTTAAGATTGTGAGGGTTGAGGCGAGGGCTGTGTCACATGTATGTTTTTCAGGAAGGGGGGCGAAGGGGTTGCAGTGGAGTAGGTGAAACGGCAGAGTCAGGTGTCTGCGTGCTTTACAAAAAAATGTTTACAGTTTACAGTAGGTAGCGGAGTATTTGTCTGCATCAGCAGCTCTGCTATCAGTCTGGGCTAAATGGGGCCTGACCGAATCATTTCATGTCTCAGCGTCAAACCCAGCACGACATGCCCTCGCTGGCTGCTATCAACACACACTCACAAACGCTTGCACACATGCACTGAGAATCCGGCCGTTATTTACCACAACAAGCGCGAACACACACAAACACAAACACACGTTACTGTTCACACTCAGGTTCATTACACAGGCCTGAGAGGTGACACCGGTGACAGATGACGCGGAGAAATGGGTCTGAAAAGGGAAAGGAAGGAAATCGTCCGCTCATTACTGGCTCATCTCATCAGCAGCCATTTGTTTGGTCTCTTCCGTGGTGGAGTAGGAGGAAGATACATAGAGAGAGGGAGAGAGAGAGCATGTCAGTTGTTGGCATCACCGATGACTGACTGCTGTGCCACTGGAGCACTAATAACAATAAAGAGGGCACTGAGCCACACTCTATTTTTACATCTCTGCCTCCCCTCTGCAGCCCAGAGGGCAATACGTTCACAAACACACACTCACACACACACACATACACACGAGCTAGCGAGAGGGAGAGAGAGAGGGAGGCTCTAATTAGCGGCAGAAAGGAATACAATGAGTGAGTTATTAAGACACAGGGGCGGATTGCAGGCAACCTTTGCCCCCTGTCAGATCACAGGTCACATGATAAGGGAAGGATATCCGCCAGACGTCGGCGCCAAGCAGCCTGTGCCCACTGATGAGATGAAATAGGCTCAATCTCTCCAGCCATGCGAGGGTAGGGCACGTCACACTGATTGTGTTTTTCTTTTATCTTGAGGATCCCTCTCACCAACACCAGGACAAACTCCACCATTGAGACAGTCGTTGGGACGGTCGCTCATGACTTGTATAAACACTAGATATGTAATATCAGTCTATTGTTTACAAACTAGACACAGGGACAAGGTGTATAGTGTCCTTGCCTCACACTGAAAAGAGCTGCAGTTTGATCCCAGTGACTGATGGCAATGGCTCCATGACTCCTGCAACTTAAACTTCTACCTCTTTCTTCTTAGCCTTTGGTCCTGTCCCTTTTTTCAACAATTTCCATCCCACCCCTGTCCTCTGTATCCTCAACTCTTAACTCCAACTACCTCCATGTCTAACAGCTTCCATCAATCTCCTCTTTGTCTCCTACCTGGTAGATCCATCTCTAGGATCATTCTTCTTCTACCAATGTATCCACTGTCCCTCGAGGGTAGGGCACGTCACACTGATTGTGTTTTTCTTTTATCTTGAGGATCCCTCTCACCAACACCAGGACAAACTCCACCATTGAGACAGTCGTTGGGACGGTCGCTCATGACTTGTATAAACACTAGATATGTAATATCAGTCTATTGTTTACAAACTAGACACAGGGACAAGGTGTATAGTGTCCCTGCCTCACACTGAAAAGAGCTGCAGTTTGATCCCAGTGACTGATGGCAATGGCTCCATGACTCCTGCAACTTGAACTTCTACCTCTTTCTTCTTAGCCTTTGGTCCTGTCCGTTTTTTCAACAATTTCCATCCCACCCCTGTCCTCTGTATCCTCAACTCTTAACTCCAACTACCTCCATGTCTAACAGCTTCCATCAATCTCCTCTTTGTTTCCTACCTGGTAGATCCATCTCTAGGATCATTCTTCTTCTACCAATGTATCCACTGTCCCTCCTCTGAACATGTCCAAACCATCTCAATCTGTCTTCTCTAGCTTTTTCTCCAAACCTTCCTGTCTGTGTTGTCCCTCTAATCACCTCATTTCTGATCCTGTCCATCCTTGTCTCTCTTAAAGAGAACCTCAACTCCTCCACCTCCAGCTCTGCCTCCTGTCCTCTACCTATTCCTAGTGTCTTTAACTCATGCACCATGGCTGGACTCACAACTGTAAAACGTTGTATTAAAAGACCCCAAACCCCAGCAAAGTCAAGTCCAAAGGGTTTCGAGTCAGTCAGTATTAAAAGAGATGTTTAAACCAATCAACTGAGTTACAGAAAAAGAGGAACTTGAGATGGGACACGTTCAAATCCTAGAGGTTTGGTGTTGAAGTCCAATTGACCCGAACACAAAGATTCCTGTCAGATCTGGTCATACTGTAGTTATAGTACTTGCTACACACGTTATTGTTCTAGTCTAAATCGTATCACGGAGAAAAAAAATGAGACAAAACTCAACCATAAAATTTGATTGACCTTCATTCAAGCTCCAAAACAAATTATGTGGAGTCCACAGGGTGAAGTTAGATTTTGAGTCCAAGTTGCTTATAAAGCATAAAGTCCCGATTCAGTTCAGACCATGAGTACGGAATCACAAAATGTTGTAGAAAGTTAAACTTGAATATGTAGGATTTTGAGTGGATTCCTGGACTTCAGACATTCCCTGCGTCCCTCTGTTTTGCACATCTTTCATCCCTCCTCCCATCTGTCCTAGTTTGAATCACTAATCAGACCTACAGACAGTAGAAACTGTGCAGCAGGTTCAGATGTGAAATGTTATTACTTCTGAAGTGCGTTTTGTTTGTAGTGTTTGGAAACAACAGCCAAGGTCAAATTAGTTCCTTCACTCAGCCAAACATTTTCCATCTCCTTCGCTGGGTCCAGGGAGACAAGTCGAAACACTGGCTTCTATGATTTTTATGATCCTCGGGTTTTGGCTGGTGAGCCCATTATGAAATGCAAAATAATAACTAATATTTTCCAAATGTAACATATAAAGCTACGAAACCAGCCACAGCTGCCTCTGCTTTTCTCCCACATTCTTTATAAGTACAGTATGTAAGTCTTGTGAATTTCAAACAGAGGCTTTTGAGGTCCTTGCTGTACTCTGTATCACTGCCAATGCACGAACTGCCGTTTTAAAAAAAGTTAGTTCACTTTCTAAAGATTTCATGAAAACTAAAACCTGCTGTTTGGTAAGGCATTTCAACTGTTGTTTAACAGGGAAAAAATATAGATATTTTGTGTAAACCAACACGGACAGACTAAGTATTTTGTATCGCAGTACTGCATTTTGGTTAATTTTTTTTGTGTCAGGCACATTTAGCAGCAGTTTCTACCTTAACTGTATGCCTGTCCACACCCAACCCTACATGTCCACGCTGAAGATTTCAAGTCCTAGGCTTTGAAAAGTCCTAGTTTTTTGGCTTTTCCCTTTCTGCCACTTTCAGCCCTGTGGTTGACTGAAGTTGCTGGTTATCTGTTTAACTTTGACCCAGATTGAAATGTCAGGCCTTTTTTTGGCTGCGACCAGGGACTCCCAGCCTTGGCCATCCTATGCCCCTGGCTTTCTAAATATACAGCTGGAGTGTGGAGAGGTTGCGGCTGTGTTTGTGTGCAAGGAAGCATATGTGTATATGTGTAGTCGACTGAGGGAGGGAGCGAGAGAGAGAGAGAGTGCGAGAGAACGGGAGAGAATCAGGGCGCTGCCAACACAGGCATCATGATCCCTCTCATTTAGGGACCGCTAATTGGCAGTTAATTAGCAGAATTGACTCTGTTGTCAGATCCCAAGTGCCAGCCCCCCTACCATCACCCCCTGCCCACCAAGTTCATTTGATCTGGCTGCTTTCATGATGCTGTAATAATAATCCAATTTTATCTGTTTTGGAGGGCGCTGAACAACATTTGGAAGAACATTATTTTTGGGGGGGAGTATTGGCTGGGTGAAAGATGCCCCTTTGTTGTCGTAGGTTTCATTTATGCTTTTCAATTTGCCGAGCGGTTGTTACGGATCCAAAATTCTGTTCTTGGTACCATTTGGACACATGCTGCACTTGTAGCGGTGAACAGCCATGGGAGTCTTAAACAGCTGATGCTAATGTGCACTGCCACGTTTATGTGTGGCCCGCACAGAATATAGGCTGTGTTCGAGTACATGAAATGTTCATTGCAGGCCCACTCCCACTTTATCGGGCACTTGGGGCACATTGGGTCATAGCACGTCGTGGACACCCACCATGCCCATTCAACAGCCTCGTGCCCACCTCTAAGCGAGACTAGAGTTATGAAAAACAGGTGGTGATTTAAGGAAAAAAAGGGGGGAGGAGGGTTTGGCACAGCTTGGCATTCATGCAAAAAATGAATCCATTTCTGACTTGTTTTTCTATTACAAGCTCAAGACTCTCCAAGGCTGTGGATTTCTCCCAGAAAAGATGACATGCAAAGGAGAACAAGAGCCAGACGAGGCAAGATCAGGAGGCAAAGAGCTGAAAGAGAGAGCATTAGAGAGAAAGCATTAAAGAAAAAGGAAGGAAAAATGGAGGGAGATGGGAGGAGGGAGAGAGGTCTTTGTAATGCTCGGCTCCTTTTGGCTCTTTTATTCCTCAATGGTTCGGTTTTATTGGTGGGTCGTTTAATAACAAGGGCTGTGCGTTTGAAATGAAGTTGAGCAGCGTTTGCGTGGTTGAAGTTCCTTTTTTTTATTTTAAGGATGGTGATTTCTGTACTAGGGGTGAGACACAGAGGGAGAGAGGGTAGGAGGCAGAAGGATGAGGAGGACTCTGAGGGAGAGCGCACAAGGTTGAGGATGTGAGGAAAGGGGAGATTTCAAGGGGAGGAGACGGAGAGGAAAGTGGGTTAATTTATATTATTTGCAGGGAAAAAGTGAACTTAAGAAAGAAGAAATAAAGGGTTAGTGTTGGTGAGAAAGAGAGCACAAGATGCTGTGTTTTCATGAACATGCGGCTTAATGCATACGGGCAGCCACAGTAAGCCTGCCAGAATCTCCCTGTGCCTGAGGCCATCTGTGAGCAGAATAGCAATTTTATTACTTTGTCATTAAACCAATTTCAAAGCAGTATTGTTTGTTAATGAGCAGCCGCAAACGAGTGAAGATGTCACGTACTAGAATAGCAGCAAGATTTGTGACCCTCGCTCTCTGCTCCTGCTCATATTTTCTTTTTTTTTCCCAACCTGTGCCTCATTCTTATTCTCCTGCTTTTTCCTGCCTTCACCTTTTTTTCTCCTACTCACTGCCATCCTTAACTTTACTCTCTCTCCTCTCCGCTCGCCGTTCTCATCCTCCTCTTCATCCACGCTGTCACCGGGGTCCCTGGCTCATAAAAAGAGGAAACTGCAGAAAGATAAAATGCAAAGTCTATACAGTCAAGTCTCTGTTTATGAGCTTCCATTTGCCTTTAGAGCTCGTCAGGACCAATGGTTTCTCCGTGGGCTTTCAGAGTGTGCAGCTGGAAAGACTGCCATGTTGGCCCTGCCATTTAGCTCTAAAGCCCGATATTGGTGCCAGAGGCAGGAGCCAGTAGAGGGAATCAGAATCTGTACACTGTAGATGTGTGAGTCCATTGGACTGTTTGCTGGATAGATGATGACACACTTTTTTGTAGGGGTTTTGGTTAATGCGGTTTTTCAAAGCTCCAGCCTCGTAGGAGCGTGGAAATAGGAGGAGCTGGGGTAACGGCCATAGTTGTAGTCTCTGTATGAATTGTTTCTTATTGTGAGACAGCAGGGACTAGCTGGATTCTTATAGTTGTAAAGACAGCCTTTAGTTTTAATTTTCTTTTGTCTTCAGTCATTGGCTGATTTGGCTGAGGTGATCTTAAACATTCAGTAGTGACTCTTAAAAAAAAGTTAGTCAAGCTAAACGTTCATCAAAAAGTGTTACTGAATGACCCATTAATCTCTCTTATACTCCAGCTTTAACGTTTTGATTGTAAAGACTAAGAAAAACATTTTTTTTTTTCCTTCCAAGTGTTCAGACTCTCAGTGTAAGGTTAGTGTTTAAGGAGGAATCTTTCTCCATTCAGGTCTGGTTGTTGTTTGGAATGGTGTGTTTTCACAACCATTTCTGCTTCAGCTGCCGTGCTGCTATATGTGTTTTTATTGCTAGGCACTGTTGGTGTTTTTACTCCAGAGGTCAGTTGGCACAGATTCTTGGTCTTTTTGTGGCTCATGACTGAGGGAGAAAGAGAGAGAGAGAGTGGGGGAGTGGAAGAGCAAGAGAGAGAGAGAGATTTAAACTGAGGCCCCAGAGGATCAGACCAACTGACAGAGTGTATTTGGAATAATTAGGTTTATCTGCTGAGGGAGATGGCTGTGTGTTAGACACCGGATGCTGATGCATGTCTCTGCAGTCATGTTTTGTTGGATGGATATGTAATATTTGTCACTGTGTGTTTATCATCATTTTTATTACCAGTACACAAACATATCTGGAAACAAGGCTTTTTTTTTGGAGAAATCAGCGACTGTCTTTGAGGACAAAACCTGGACTCAATGATGCAGAACTTTCAAGTCCCGTATTAGCATCAAATTCATTTGGTTAGGTTTAAGGCTGGAGTCAAATGTTTCAGTTGTCCTGAAAAGAGTAGCTGCACAGACCTGTGTGTGTTTGTTGGGTGGCTAAAAGGGATAAAGGTGACCAGGTGTAACAGAATGGCCTAGAGCTTGTATGTGTGTGTGTTTTGGAGCAAGAGAGGACAAGAGCTTTTCGACTCCACTGAGCTCTTTAAACTTCGTGAACCTCGAGAAGGTATTTTCTCTCTGTCCAGGCATGCTCCTTCTCTCACTTTTTTTTCTTTACCTTGTCTTTCACACTTTGTGTTCTCTCTCTCTCTCTCTCCTTCTCTTTGTCTGTGGATAAACAAGCAAGTTCTAAGGCCTGGGCATCAGCAACAGTGCGCATCAAAAACACTGCTGCATCACCCCTATCAACATTTTATGTTTATTTTCAATCCTTCTTTGTTCTTTTCCTGCGGAATAATATCAATTTGAGGGTCTGACGTAATTCACAAACAGCCATGGGTTTTTTGGATTCCTTTTCTGGTTCATAGAACCACTAGATGCAACAGCTTGGCTCCTGGCCCAATTGTAAAAGCTCAAAAAAACATGTTCTCAGCACAACAAAATTGGTTGGTATGTGTACCAGGTCAAGACAGGTAAAAAAAAAAAATATTTGGGAGCCAAATCGAACAGAAATGTGATTACAGTTTGACATGCCACATTCCACAATTTATCGTGAAAGTCCAGGAAATAATTCTGGGTAAAACTGAAGGAAAGTTGTCTTTGACACTCACCTGTTGTGTGTGTGTGTGTGTGTGTGTTTTCTGTTTCTTGATTCTTGGCGTGCTGCTCTCTGTGGCTTAGAAGTACAGACCAATAATGCCATCATGGTAGAGCCTATAAATCAATGTGGACCTTTGTTTGTTTCGGTGCTGTTCTACAGCAATGTAGTTCTGCTACACTGATGCATTAATAGACGTGTTACATAAATTAATCCTAATTGGAAAGTTGTCTGATGTCACGTGAAGAACAAAACCAAGCAATTTGTCCGTATAAAGAACACTAGATAACGACATGCGCTTTACGGAAGTCATCAGAGGAAGCTGAAGAAATTTAAAGCAATTAGCTGACTTTATTGTGAGGCTAATAAGATGCCGAGATACAGGGAATGATCCAGAGAATGGAGGAAAACAATCAGGAATGTATTACGCTAATCTGGGATTTGTGTCTTTCCAGCCTTATGAATATTTATTTCTTCTACTGCGGTTGATGATGTTTCAATCTGGAGTCACTGTGAGCATGTGCCATGGTGTGAGGGGGTGGGGAGGAAGCAAGGATGCTGGGGATGTCTTTTCCCTTGTGGGAATAGAGGACGTCTGCCTGCAGCCCCCTGAAGACATATCAGCTCTGTCATCTTCATGTTGAACTCTATGGAAAACTCCTTTCAGCTTTTTCCAAAGGTGCAGTCTTAGGTTAGGAGAAAAAAAAATATATAAGTGTCTACCATTTGATGAAAAGTTCAACTTTTTCCCCTTTATTTTCCAACTAATGTCTCAGCTTTGTGTTTTGGAACGGCAGATTTTGACGATGGATCACTTATGACAGTTCCCAGGGACCACACTGTGTTGTGTTTTCTGGATTAAATTTGGCTTTTGTGAGATGCCGGTCCTTGTTTTATTTGTTTCAGACTGTCACATTAGAGGAGGACCAGTCGGAGCTGTACACACAGTCAGTGGTAGAGCTGATCTGAGAGGTTTGCTCCAGGCCACCAGACACATCCGAGTCCCTGTGGTCTGCTCCACAGTGAAGCTGCAGCTTCTGCCAGCAGTTTCCTCCACAAACAAGTGCTATTTATATCACTTTGCCCCCCCTCCGCCCCCCTTTCAGCTTTTAGACCCAAACTCTTGGCTTTTGGCCGTGCCTTCACTTGTTTATGTGTTTGTCTGCGTCTCTGTGTTCAGGCGTATGTGTGTCACAGCAATTACGCACAATTGAACCTGGGATTAATTATTGAATAGATAGGAGAAACTGGAGAGCACACAGCATTTCCCTAAGACACCTGGTCACTAAAATATGATGGATACGCAAAAATAACTTGCAGAAAAAAACCATGGCAGAGAGGGTGAGATATTGTCCAATCATTGAGGGGCCAATACCTTTCTCTGCACACTAAACACACTCCCAAAATCTGCTAGTCCTCCCTAACGTGGCTTTTCAAGACAGCAGGTGCCACGGCGCCTAAACTCTGGTATTAGAGGTTGTCGGCAGTCTGATCTGCCAGGTTTAGGTGTCACTTTTTAATTGCCGTGCATTTTCACTGCCCTACATTCTTGGTAAGAAGTAGAACAATGCGTCCAGGGATGGAATAGAGATGAGTTTGCTTTGCTACACAGTGAGGCAGTTTACTTTGTATAGGAAAACCAAATTATTTAACACAATTCACACAGAAAAATACTGAATGCACCTGATTTTAATTTTGGTCTTCTCTGTGGTGTGAGGTTTTATGCTTATATGTCTGCAAGTATGCATGTGTTCATGTGCAGCACTCACATGCACAGAAGCCTACCCAAGCAAGGATGTATGCATTGAATAGGCATCTAACATTTAAACACCCACCCTCCCTCACCTCCCGATAGACCCCCACTCCTCTTCTCTTTGAGCTGAACCCATTACAGCCTTATATAAAAGGGGAGAAGAGAGGCGTTTGATACGCTGCAAAGGAAATAGATCGTCCCTATTTCCTGGCTGGCTGCTGTAGCGCAGACACTTGTGTTGCTGAGACGATGCAGGCAATTGACACTCAATTTTGTTTGAAATATCACGCCTCTATCATGTCATTATCAGCTCCCCCTGGTAATCCACCAAGCCGCTCTGTTTGATATCCGACAATAAGGGGGAGCCACAAAGTCACAGTATCTCTCACTCGATTATCAGGCAGGGAGAGAGATGGGGGGGAGCGGCTGGGGGAGTTTGAATGAAAGGGAGCAGCAGACGATGGAGTGAGAGACAAAGACGGGGTGAGATGGGAAGAGACTGAAAGTCACACATTTTATATGGAGAGAAGTGGATGGGAATGGAGACTCTACCTTGTTCATTCCCAGAGAAGAGCTGAGAAACAGAGACAGCACTTAGGAAATGGGTGAGTTCGTAAGTTCACCACTCCTTAAAGAGGGTTAAAGGCAAGACTGGGCTGATGATTGATTTACCTTTACAAAAAATCTTTTGAGAAAAGTTGGGTCACTTCATAATAAAAATATCTATTATCAGTTAGAAGCAATAATATTTAAGGATTTCTTCCCATTCCCTTAACCATTTTGTGGTAGAATGAAACATAGACCTTGTTTGGGCTTTCTGTAGTTCTTAATGTGTTGTACTGGAGGATTTTAGTAGAAGAAAATATTCCCCCCATAAAAAAGTTTGTCCTTCACTCATCGAAAAGGTACCAAACGAGCAGATGAGAAAAGAGCTTTACCTTCCAGCAATGACAACCTCAGTCATGCTCTGCGTGGCGGAACCATTGACATCAGCTAATATTGACATGTGGTGGAAGTTCTTCAGACTCTCTCCAAACATCTGAGACCACAGCTGTTCCTGCCTGAGCTGCAGAGTTGACAGACAGTATCGTCGTGTCCCTCTGTCCTCATATTGAAGTTCTAACTCTATGCAGTGTGGACCTCGCTCAGAGAGAGGATGTTTTGAAATGATATTCCTGAGATTCTACACAGCAGCCCTTGGAGATTTGTGCTCAGGTTAATCAAGGCAAACACTTGGGAACTGGTTGGAACATAGAGAAAGAAGCACTGGTTCCACCTCCACCTCTGAGCATCAGAGAACAGGTAAAGCTGGGGCAGCTTAGCCGTGCAGTGTTGCTACAATAAGGCCTCTTTCACACAGGTGTGTTGACGCCTGGGGCAGATTTGGCCTCGGTCCATTCCATTCACCCGCGCTCATTTGAACAATAACTATCACGTCCATTTAAAAAAAGGAAGGGGGTGAAGGAGGCGATGTTTGGAGACTGTGTCGTGGCCAAGAAAAATCCCACTGCTGTGTCAGTGCTTGTCGGTGTTGTGAAGAGGACCAGGGAAAAAAGAAAAAGGAGCTACCCTCCTACACCCTCTCCTCCCCCGCCCCCTTACATTTTTACTCATTTCTTCACTTTGGAATCTAGTGTTTTTGTGCCGTAGGACAGAGCAGGCTAAGAAGGCAGAGGAACAAAGTGCTGCTGTGTGGAGCAGCAGCTGCTGCTCGCCGGATCAAAGGGCCAACAAACGTGGTCTTCCTCTGCCCATCTCTTCTCTGAAGGTGTTTGATGGACAGTCAGCAGCTGGGGTCCCTCTCAGCCCGCCATGCAAGGGTCAGTCCGCTGCAGAGGAAGCAAGGCCCAAGGGTGACATGCCCTCGCCGGACAGGGGCTAAAAAGGTGTAAGAGAGCAGGGCAAATAGAAGGAGCGAAAGTTGTTGTTGTTTTTCTGACTTTTTTTTTAATTCTAGTCTCAAAGGGCATCAGGGTTTATTTTAGGGGGGAAACAACAGCTCTGTGCTGCAGTGCTCCAGCTCTGTGACAGCACTGATGGAAAACCAGATCAAGTCAAGAGTGAAACAGCCAGAGATGGAGTGAGCGAGCGTGCCGCAGTGATATTGATTTATTTTAATTAGCTGCTCGTTAAATCGTGTCAGTTTGCAACACAAATATATAATTCTTTGTCTGTTTTTTTTTTTTTCTTTTCCCCATTCTGGTTTTAATGACTCTCGCTCCCTGGGTTTCGGATAGGAATGGCTTCTACTGTGCGCTAGCTGGATCGTCGAGAGCAATGCAAATGTTACTCATATACGTGCTGCTGTGAGGGGGGGGCGGCAGAGGGGGCAGTGCCACAAAAGGGCAATGAGTGGAGTAATTAAACGGGAAAGAAAAACAGGTCAGTGAAAGTCCATGGAGGAGAGGTGAAACAGTGCCCCTTTGAGAGGCAGACAAAAGAGGGTGGATGGGGTGGGGGGCACTGAGGCGGAGAGAGAGAACGAGAAAAAGAGAGAGAGGTTGTAGAACTATGTAAACACAGTGGCTGCCCTAAACGTGGGCCCTCTCTGACGTTCTCCTCCCCACCTCCTTCCCGTACTACCCCAAAAAAGGATCCTGCATCGCTCTGCTTCACATCTGCACCAAATCAAACAGCAGGGTGAGGTAATGTTCTTCCACCTCATGTCTGTCGACTCCTGTTTTAACTTAAAGAAAGGGCAGAAGGAATGAAAAATCCGAAGGAAATGGTTCCTCCTTCCTACGGCGCAGTCCTGTTCCCAGTCATCCTAGTAGAACCAAACTACTTTGTGTTAGTTTATGATAAACCGACAGATACTGAAGGTTCAGTCTGGTGGCAAACGGTCGGACTGGGGGCCTACTGAGGAGCATGTGAGCTGATTCAATCAGCGCTGTTGACACTACAGCAGATCAGTGCTGGAGGTTCTGCTACTGGACCGCTCTGGTGTCTGACTGGGCCATAATTAGTGTTTGCTTTTGCAAGACACACACTCATCACAGGGTCAACATTCACGTGCTTCCTGGTCAGAGGACGTCGGGGAACATCTTTACTCTCCTCCGTCTGTCTCCCTCTCTGTCTTTTCCTCCGCCTTTGGGGCTGGGGAGGGGGGATAGAAGATCAAACTAAAGCCTTCCTCCTTTGATACAGTTGTGACTGGATTGCTGGGGGTTCAGAATCTTTATTTCTGTCTGAAACGGAAGTATGGAAGCAATGAGAGCTAATAGGAACCAGAGGACAGTAGTGTTTGCAGGCAGCCATCACAGATGCAGTTTGGCACATTCATGTTCAGATTGTGTTGCATGTAATCTTGTAATCTTCCTGTGCAGAAAGTCATCAGTCCGAGACTTTGCATACAGATTCTTAGAAACTATTAAAGTAATAGATATCTCTATCTGGGCCACCCTCCGGGCCTGATGCTGTTTGTACTGCTTGCCTTCGGAGCAGATAACATGACATGAGTGTGTATTTGTTTCCTCTTCCTTCTGTGTCAATCACACAGCTCATCACAAACTTGTCAAACATGTGACCCCGGTTCTGATTGGCCGGGTTCCTCTGATACCTGTACAGTAATTGCTCAGCATAGCATGATTCAGACTCTCTCTCTCACACACACACTGCCTTGGCCCAGCTCCAGGGTGGGGTGGTTTGGCATGACAGTTTTTTTCCCAGAGAAGGAATGCTGACTACAGGAGTGGGTTACCAGGTGTGGCTGCAAGTCAGTTAACCAGAAACAAGTTCTTTAGGACAGATTCAAATGAGGAAGCAAAACGAATAAACACAAGAGACTTAATCTTGCTTGACCTTTCCACTTTCATCAGCCTAATTTATATTTTGTTTGTCAACACAATGTGAAAGCCCATTCCATAGGACTGTCCTCAGTCAGGTAAGCCTGACTGGAAAACACTAAGCTAATATGTTTCACTTTTGGTGTGTTTCCACTGCAAAAATCCAAGTTTTTTTTTTTTTGTTTTTTTTTTAAGCAATTACAGTTTCTGTTTACGGTGGCATCTTGAGTTTCACATTTGGCAAAACGTGCTTAATGCAGATCAGTGTGCTGGCATGTAAAAACAGTCAGTGTGGGCCGAAGAGGGTGAGTTACTCTGAGGCCACCTCCGTGGCAATGCACCTTTTGGCATCCTGCACACACGGAAAATCCTTCTGTAGCAGCTCTAAGTCTAGAGCTTAGAAATCACTGCCCGAAACATGCTCTGAAATATAAGCGTGAAAGTCAGGATGATTGTCAGAACACAAACAGCTGCTGCATCTATGAATATGTGCCATGAGCTGCTTCTAAATTTGACCCAGGACTGTTTCACTTCAATTCAAAATACATTATTGATCCTAAAGGGAAATTCAGTAAAACAATCAACTGAACAGGGAATTCAACCCTGGAACATCAGATTAAAAGTCTGATATTCTATTGCAGAGCTATTGGACTGTGTTTAGGATTGGGGTTCCCAAAGTGGGGTTCGCAGCACTTTTACTGTACGGGAGAGCTGTAGCATAAAATCTTATTTACATCATGTGACATCAGGGAGCAGTTGCTTTGAACACAGTCTTAGAAATGACGGACTCTATAAAAGGGCGCGCTGCAGAAACCTTTTTTAGTTCTGTAAAATAATCAAAGCAGTCTCACTGATTGTGTCTTCCGGTGAAGAGACTTTTTTATACCTTTACTTAACATCTCTCTCTCACACACTCACACATCCATATCCTCAGTGCTCCTGTAGGCAGCAGTGCAGCGTAGGAAACTGCTGACATGTTACACAGGTATTGATTGACACTGGGCATAAGTGTTCACATGCACAGGCCAAAGCATGCTTAGCACTGCAACCTGGCTCAGTGTAACCAAGTGGCTGCATTAACACAGCAGTGGATCACTGCCCCCCATCAGCCCCATTCTCTCCTGGGGTAAATGCACACACACACATTCTGTGCTGTATCCCAAGAAATGACCTCGGTGTGAACTCCTAACCTTGCCTTTAATTATTTGTTTGAAGACAGCGTGGAGTTCCCATGCTGAGAGGTACTCTGTTTGCATGTGTGTGCGAGTCTGACTGGGGTGTTTCTGTGCTTTAACATGGAGCAGAGGCAGGCCATAATAAGTTGCACTACCAGATGTAGATAATAAAAACACAGGCTCTGGGTTGGAGGAGTTTTCTTTAAGCCAGCTCCCCCTCTGTCAGAACTCCCGTCTTCTGGTTAGCCTATGGACGCACTGATAAATGCTTGTGGTGGTGTCCATGGTGTCGATGTGCAGATTTACAGCGTGCATGTATGTTTTAGTGAGTGGTTGGGAATTGTGAATCCCTGTGGTCAACCTCTGTTTTTCTCTCAGGACCTTGGGTCCTCAGATCCATCCATCTATCTGTCCAATCAAGTTGACTGGCCTTCATCTCCGGAGGATTCCTGGTTTTGTTGTTCTAAGCACACTCCATTAGCAACTCACAGGTCGAGGGAAAACACTGTTATCAGGCCTGACTCTGATAATCTCAATTGGCTTTACTCTGACTGATAAAAGGTTCTCTGAGGCCACCACTGGAGGGGGCCCTGGTCAGACCCCACCGCCTCCACTACATCACATTACCTGGATGGTTACTGGATCAACTAGTTTTGCATACGAAACAAAGCCATTGTGTGACACCAGACGATTACCATAGGGAAAAAAAAAAACAAAAAACTAATATTCGTCCCAAATCAAATCAAAAATTGCAATCAAAATTGAGTTACAAAGATGTCCCTTAATTTCAATGGCTTTATTATCTTATTACATTAGAACTCGTCAGTGTCCAAATATTGGCCCCTGTACTGGACTTTTAACATCTGAACCACATGTGCACAACATGTGGTGCCAAGGCCAGATGTGGACCCCGGACCAGTTTGATGTGATGCGGGACATCTGCAGAGATAACTAAAACCTGAAGCAGAAATAGTTCAGAGTTACAAACAAAGACCTTAAAACCTTCAGACCTACACAACTGTATAAATATTTATATTTGTTTTACTTATTTATACACTCAGTTTTACCTTGAATTCCATTGCACTACTTGTATAAATACTACTTTAAAACTGGATTTAAAGTCAACCCAGGACTGGGGCTACTTTCTAATAGCCAAACTTGACACTAGTTAATCCAAAGTTACTTGCACCGATGTTACTTTACGACATCGTTCAAGTCGTCATCTGTCACTCTCGTACATCACCTCTCCTCCCTCCTCACGTGCACCTTTATTCTTATATGGATGTTTTTTATCTTCTACCCTCAGGGGGCCTACGGCACCCCTGCGTCGCTGCACTCTAGATGCCCCCTGGCAAATGAGCACCATGACTCTCTTTTTCCCAACTGTGCATTTTGTACATTTAACCATGTCACTTTGAGCCAGGCAGATTACAGGCGTTTAAGTTCATTGGTGGAAAGTAAGGGCAGGTATCGGGGCTTCATGGGGGATTAGGGCTCCAAATTGGTTCCAGCTCTGCCTTCCTCCTAATGACCAGTGCTACAGCCATGTACTGATGGGGCTGAAGCACGGATGGATGCTGGAATGGGCGGAGGGGCCTTTTCTTCTCTCTCTGATTTTTTGGAACCGGTGAAGGACTCCATGCTGGACAGGGCTCCCATGATTTGAGTCCTTTCTTTAATACTAACCACATGCCCGTACCTGTTGCGCTGAGGCCACGTTTTACTGCAATGGCAAAAAATGAATTCCGCAACAAAGGTGGAAAGATCGACCTGAGTGTCCAGCCTTGGTTTGACACACCCTAGGACATTCTTACCCTGGGTTTAAAAGGTTGCCCTAGGCTGGCAGTCACCTCCAAATGACCTCTGCAGCTCCACACTGGAAAAGCCACAGGAGCACGGCTGGCTGGGGAGGCTTTGTGGAGCTGCACTTATTCGCTGCCGTGGTGGTGATAAAACTTCAGACAGCCTAATTGATGGGCTCGCTGACATAACAATACCTTGTGAAAGCACGGAGCGGCCCAGGCCTGGTCCTCATTTCTGGACAGCTGGGAGGGGAGCAAGAGCCCCCCACAATGCAGCCAGAGTGGGGGTCCCACAGAGGGGAACTCACAGGGGGGAGAGGGGTGAAGTGATGGGGAGTAATGAAAGGAACCATTTGTATCCAGCACGTTGCTAACTTGAAGCTTACTTTGAAATTCCAGTGGGTGATAAAGCTCCAGGAATAACATTGTTTTGGAGAAGGAACCGGAAACAGGATACTGTACATCAGTCATCCCCAAAGACAGGGTCTGGGACCCACACATGGGCCACTGGGGATAGGCTAAGTTTTTACCAAAGAGATTTCATAGTTGTCGAGGCAAGCTTAAAGACATTTTACATGACCTCTTTTAACCATATGTTCACTATTTTTTTTTCAACTAACTAGAATCCTGTGTTTTTGGCTACTATTGGCAAAAAGTAAAATTTTTTGATTGTTGGTATTTGCCATATTTTGCGTGTGAAAACTTTTCAGTGGCGATTGTAATAAAGATTTCGTGAAATTCCCCGTCCTAATTTGTGTACCTCCTACTTAGTCTTTGTGCATACATTTTCTGTGATTTCTGCTCACAGGCTATTCTTAAGAATGTTGTCTCTATAACAGCCGGTATGTGATGTGTCCAAGCAGCCACAGAAACAACTATTAAAGACAGGCAGAGTGGGATGTACCATGATGAGGGTTCTTCTGGGCCCGAGTTGCACTTAATACTTGAGGAATGTCTCCCCGGTGCCTATAGCAACCAAACGTAATCAAAAGCTTTATTAAAAGAGGGGGGAATAGATCATAAGGAACATTAAAAGTATCCCTCACTGGGTTCCCAAGTCACCACACAATTGCCCTTTTGTTTGTTGCTGTTTTGTAGCGAGCCCCTCTCTCAAGGACTCGGGCAGCTAATGTTGCCATTAGGTCATGCAATACTGTTTGTCTTTGTGCTGGACTGTGATGAATCTGTGTGGGTGTGAATACAGCAGTGATTTAACGTTTGCTTTTCTGTTTTTCTTTTCTCTTCTCTCCCTGCCAGGTTCATTAATGCCAGAAGAAGAATAGTACAGCCTATGATTGACCAGTCGAATCGAGCAGGTAAAAAAAAAACTGCAGCCAACGTACAGTAGAATGCCTCTTTTACGAAAACACTTGTCCTCAAATCCTTATGTCTGGTCACATGGCTCTACAGTAATAGAGGAACAACAAGATCTAAACACATTTAAAATAGAGAACATTTAAGGAATTTCCAAAATAGGCATTTATTAGATTTCATGGAATGATTACCAGTTTTGAATATTAGGTAATACACCATGACATGAATTTTATCATCACAATCCAAATCCAAATAAGGTCAAGTCAAATAACTTTATGCTGTCCAACTTTGAAGCAACAGAAAATAAATACAGTATCTAAAAGGAAAAATTGGCCAATCTTTGGGACGTCTTTATTGGATTGCCAAATCCCACAAGCAAATTTCTGGTTGAATCCCAGCTGTATCTCTTAAGTTTCGATTCAGGGTTAAAGTCATGGGAGATAACATTTCAGTTGAGTCTGAGTCATGTCCATACAGCTTCAAAGACCAAGTTATGTTTCAATTTTCATGTGCATGTCCAAGTTTAAAAAGTCCAATTTGAAGACCGAGAAAGGCTCAAGTGCAAGGTGAAAAGCTGCCGCTGAACAAGGCGCTTTAGTCAAAACAAGTCAGTGTTCAAGTCAGTGAAGGTTCTAGTCTGAGTGAATTCCATCTAGTTAGGTCAAGTTAAACTCATTGGCACTATCAAGAAAAACAGTTCCTGGACCGAAGACAGTAACAACCGCTACCTTTTGGACAGACGTAGAGCAGGAAATCACAGGATCCTGAAGAATTGGTTCATTAAAGTTATAATAGAGTAAGAAGTCGCCTCATTTTACCGTATAAATAATCTTGGTTCTGGAGGACTCATCAGAACACTTACAGCCTTTTTCCAGTGCCTTGCTAATGGCTCCATCGTTTCCTTGAACACAGGACTTTTGGTTTGAAGCCCATTTTTTTCGAAGGTTACTTTACATTTATACAAATTCCTTCTATTCTCGTTCCCATTTCATCTCTCTTCCAGTTTTCTCAATGAGACGTGTGGAGCAGTGGTCCAGGCCATTTACTGATTGACTCTAATTGGAGATTTCCCAGTTTAAGTGGAGGGAGCTGTATTAGCTCTGTATCTGTGAGCCTCTAATTGGACACAGGGGGAGCCGCAGAATCACTAATAGCAATTTATGAGTGATATTTTAAAAGGCTTTCTTGTTTTTGCATTTTTTACTTCAGTCATTTAAGATATGAAGGATTACCAAGCCTTTTTTGGCTTTTGTAATCTTAATCCCTACGGGAATTTCTCTCGGAAAGAGTCATTCAGAACAACTCAGCCAAATATTCAATTAGATATAGTTTGCAGCTTAACATTTTCCCCAAAGAGGAAAAATATTTTTTATTTACATTTTTATCTCAATTAAAAACAGTTACAACTTTCTTGGCAAGATAAAAGAAAACGCTGGCGTGGATGTAGCTAAAAACACACAGGAGTCAATAATCTTTGCAAAACATGCAGCGTGACTAATCCTGATCAAATAATCTGAACAAATTACTGATTATCCGAGATAATGCAGCTAAAGCTCTAGAAAACAGAGGCGCATTTTTTTTTTCTTCCACAGTCACTGAAAAGCATTCACTCCCTTGAGCTATTTACGAAACTAAACAAGATTTGGCAAAGAAATTTGACACTTTATTTTCAATATCATCACAGATTATCAGATAAACCGCTCGTAATACAAACACGTCTGGCAGCTGTGTTTTTATCAGAGAAGAAAAAAAGTTAATGTTTACGAGGACCTTTTTCAGACCTGTGACATAAGAAATGTTGATCTTCTAATAGTTGGTTTTCCTGGATTGTGTTGGAATCTATCACCTAGCACAATTGTATATGTTCTTTTAACAACTTTTATGCTATCTTGAGCTGTTTTTGGTCTTATTCTTTGTATGTTTCTGGCCTCATTCTTTACTCCCCTTAGTATCTCTTAATACACTGTACTGTAAATCATTTGCCTTTTCTGTCCCTTAACCATAGTTATACCAAATAATAGTTTAGTAGGCAAAAAAAAAAAATAAAAAAATTGGAACAGTCCCCCAATGGTGGAAGCCCCAAGCAACTGCTTGGCTCGCCTGTCTTTAAGTGTCGCCCCTGATTAAAATGTTGAGTTTTGGGAACATTAAATCTGGAACAACCACTTAATATTATCAACATATGAGAAATTCAATTTGAAATAAAACACAGATCAGAGGCATTTGCCTACCTGTAGCTTTTCCAGATCTGTTTTAATGTTTTTTTTACAGACCTACAACCAACAAAAAAACAAAAATGTGCTTTAACAAAGACTATTTATCATTAATATTACAAATCCTACCAATATATAAGTATATATACTCACGAGGCAACTCTAGTGCACATTGATATGATCTTGCAGGGCACATATAATTATACTGTGGGCCAAATTTGGCCCCCGAGCCTAAATTTGACACCTGGGATTTAGAGCATCTTAACTTAACTAAGCTATGTTTTGATCTTAGATTTTGTCCCATCCCATCTTTTGGGTTTAAAAAACACAAAATGTAGATACTTCATCTTTGGCTAACTTGCAGAATTATTTATTGAATATACTTTTTTAAATCTTAACTCACCAGCCCCATGGCAACCACACATTCTTTTAGTAAATGGGGCTAGAGTCCAGGCTAGGGAAGCTAGACTGTCTCTGACCTCGTTTCAAAATGTGTGTTGTAAGTGTGTAAATGTTAATGCTGTGAACTGACTTCAGTTCATCTTGAATGTGGGCAGATTGCCTGTCTGGGCAAAACCTCTTCACACCCTGTCAAACTGCATGCTTTCTTCTCTCAGTGGGAGAACAATGTATCTCCTGTAAGTGTGGTTTTGAATGACACTGGCTGTTTGTGCACGCTTGCATGAGGACCAACTGTATGGGTGTTTGCATGCCACACGTCAGTCAACGGTCCACAAACATGAGCACAATGTCTTACAGTATGTTTGGGCTGGAGCTGGGACAATTGCTGATTGTCTGGTGTGTTTTCTCTTCTTCTTCTCCCCCACTCCCCCTTTTTCATGTCCACGTTTTTGACTACAATCAGGTTTTCTTCTTGATCCTTCAGTGAGCCAAGGAGCAGCGTACAGTCCAGAGGGCCAGCCCATGGGCAGCTTCGTGCTGGACGGTCAGCAGCACATGGGGATCCGACCAGCCGGTGAGTCCCACGGCTTCTCCCCTGCCTGTCACCTTTCTCGCATCTTGCTTTACCAAACATCGCTGTCACCTTGCACTGTCATGCTGATCACCCGCTGAGCCTCATGTCTGTAGCATGTGTTTGAAAGACTTCTGTCTCAAACTCTGACCGTATACTAACACAGCGGGGGCTTCTTCCTCGAGGACTTCCATCGTTTCCCCTCAGACGGTCTGCTGCTTGTATCGCTCGTTTTTCCCCCCCGTAATCTTAACACATCTGGAAAAATTCCTCGTAATCCATCTAGAAAAAAAGGGATTTGTGGTAGTCGATGCAAAGCTAAAAGACTTCTGTCACTCCCTCACATTTTCCTCTTCCCACACTCTTCCTTCATCTCATTTTCCATCTCACACTCACCAACCTCATCCTCTGTAAACACGGCTCTTCTCTGACCTCCGCTCTGTGATTCAAACTCCTGCTGACACTTTTCTGGCGTTTATCTCTTCTCTCTAGGGCCTATGAGTGGAATGGGGATGAATATGGGCATGGATGGGCAATGGCACTACATGTAACCTCCATCTTGTAAAGCAAAAAAGGGGGAAGTAAGTACTGGGCTTCTGTTTCTTTTGTGTTTTATTGAATCTTTGGGGCTGTGGGTGTCACTGGTTTTTGTTTTTTTTTTTCACTTCACCAACATCGCTGCTTCTCACTCTGCTGTTAGGGTAGCATCAGTGACTAAGACCTAGCATGCAGGGCTGTGTGGGGGCCAGGAATAAATTGACATTTTGTGCAAAAAACACACGGGCGGGGGTACAGTCCTGGGACAGAGAAGACCCCGACTTGTGGCGCCAGACAACAATAACAACAAGAGAAAGAGAAGGAAAGGAAGAATCAACCTGGCGTGGCATGCAGGAATTTATTTATCGCAACAGCGCCATCACTCTCCTCACCCTGGACAGCGAATGCAAATGTTGGACATTTAGGGGAAAAAATAACATCTCCTGGGGAAGGGGGCTGACGGGGAGAAATTAAGCAGGCTCCAGTGAAGCGATAAAGAAGGAGAAGTGAAACTGTCCTCCGAGTGACATAAATCTGTCCCACGGAGGATTGATGCCCAAATTATCTTATATGCAAAGACGGAAACACTGCAGTACATTACGGTCCTGAAGGAGATATACGGGCCGTGGGTGACACGGCCGATCCTTCATTCGGAGTTTGGTTTGAGCCGTGTAAAGGAAGGAATGGGCTCCTTGGTAAGGAGGGGGTAGGGGGGCTGTGTGTTTTGATTATTTTTTACTGGAGGGAGAGGATTTAAGGGGGCAGGGCGGGGAGGCCAGTGAGTCGCCTGACCTGAGACTGGCAGAGGAGAGCAGGGAGACGGGCAGGAGCAGAGGTAAATTTATAAGGTTGTAGACACAGGGATGGCTGCATCCAAATGGAGGGGAACTGTTTCACACACACACAGATACACTTCATCTCTGTGGTCAGACACACACATACACGTGAAGTACCTTTGTTTTTGTCGTGCACATTGTTGGGTTGTGACCAAATCTAATGTTGGACACTAGTTGGTTCACATGCCTTAAAAGCCTTCAACCAAAGTCCAGCTGTTGTCACGGGAGTTTTCACTTCATTAAAGTGATTGCATTTTGGTAACACTTGGTTGGGATAAAATGTTGCCAGATATTCAGATATTTGCCCGCAAATTTGACATGAAGTATAAATCCTTCAGTCCATTTGATGGTTCTGTCTGTCATATCCTCATTTGAGAGCAAAGCATCTGACCAGAACCTGGAGCTTCCACAGTCAGCAGCTGTACGCTGACGTTGGAGCTCAGGCCTGAAGTGCTTCAGGGAAAAACCTTCCCACAGTGTGTGTAAATAACATGGGTATTGACTGTGGATGGATGGTGGAATTATTGGGAAACTATGGCCCGGGGGCTGCAGGTGGCCCGCTCAGCTTTATTATACCTGGTTTTTATATAACTCTGAAAAACTAAATAAAGTTCTACGTATTTGTCTATCTATAGCAGGACTGGGCAATTATTTTGTCTCGTGGGCCACAGGTGGTACTAAAATTTGAGGGGCCAGGTCAAGATCAATGCGTGAACTAAGATAAATAATGACTAAAGTATTGAATAAAGGCTAAATGCTTTTAGTCTCTTCTTGACCATTTGGGAAATGCGGGCTTTGCAGAAAAAAGGCAAAAGGATAACGATAATATAAATTAAAAGTTAAATTTGGACAAATTTGGCCAGATTAAAATGCCAACCGGGCCACATCCGGCCCTCAGGACTTAGTTTGCCCTGGTCTGATCTATAGTGTCGCAATTTTAGGATCAATCATGTCAGTCAAAAGTTTTCAGTAAAAATGATACATTCTGATTGTTTTTTTTTTAATTATTTGATTTTATTTATGTATTTTAAAAAAAAATCTTGGAATTTGATAAAAATGTGGTTAAATCTATGGATAACCAACCCCATCTTTAAGTACCAGTCTTATCTCTGAATGAAAACATCTGCTCGGATAGAGACGATGAAGAATAAACTCTTTATTTCAGCGCCGGCTCTTTAGCAGCGGCCGGCAGAATTTTTTCAACCCACTGCGTGCAGCTAAATGGCCACATTCTGATTAAGCCGGCTATTTCGCCTGGTTCCACTGTGCTGACATTTGAAATATCAAGACACATCACTCCTCGCAGGCGGCAGGGCAGAAGAGATTTTATTTAACACCTAAACTCCTTTACCCAATGAGGCACAATATAATAACACTTACCTTGATTAAAAGAACCCTTTATATGTAAATGGAGACGGGATTTTCCGTAGGGTCAGTGCGGCAATTCCGTCGATAGAGATCATTTCACCCTTTCTAAGTCCTTGCCTTCTCTCTCTCTTTCTCTCTCTCTTTATCTGTTCCTGTTTCCTGTCAGTGTCTCTCGCTCATTTTTCCCTCTCATCCTCTCCCGTCTTTGCTAATGGCAGCAGAGGGAGGAAGGGGAAGGAAAAAGGGGAAAGTGGGGGGAGAAATCAGGAAGCAATGTTCCCTAAAACAGCCACACAGAGACAACATTTGCTCAGGTTGGCTAATTCTTAATATAAGGGCTATATAATTTTGAGAGGATTTAATTACGTAACATACTTTCTGCTTCATGACCAATTACATTAATAGCTCAATACAGAGGAATATTATCCTCTCTTGATTTGATTACACAGCCACACAATATGGTGTATGTGGTACTTAATTATGGCCGGCCATTGAGCAGGACCGCTGTGCCATAACAGGAGTGCACGGCCAGTCATGGGGAGGGAGGCATGAAGGGATGGAGATGGAGGAAGAAGAGAGAGGGAGAGACTCACGTATTGTCTTCCCATGTTTTTACCACTCATGTTAATAAAGCGCGGAGGTGGGAGGGGTCTTAGTGGACGCGGTGGTCTCAGATCTACTTAACAGAATGACTGCAGCTCACACGGTTGGAGATTAGCAGCTTACAGTGTCAGAAACATCTGCTGGGCCTTTTAACAGGAGCTGCTCCAGGTTATATGGAGGTGAGGCCAGATACCCCTTCATACACCACCCAGCCTCCCCCGCTTCACCCTGTGATTTATTTGTTTTATGACCCCAGTAGTGAGGTTTTAAGAGACCTGCACTGACAAACACGTGCATTTGAAATGAACTGACATGGAAACAGAGGGGAGTATTAGAAAATGACACAGCTTTCCACCAATGAGACCGCTCATTAATCTTGGGCCTGGACTGTCTCTTTTACTCTCTCTCTCTCTCTTTACCTCCTCCACCTCTTGCTTCTCCTCCGCCCCCCGCCCCTCACCGGGGCCCTCCTGTGTAATTTCTTAATTGCAGTGTACTAAGGTGGAGGAATGCAGAGAGTGAGCATGCCTCGTGACCTTGCAGCAACCTCTCCCCTCCTATTACAGCTTCTAATCCCCCAGGGGTTCACATTACAAAGCAGGGCCGGCCCAGACCCAATCGCAGAACCCAGGCCCCCCTCTGGCTCCAGCGGGACCCCCTGCTCTCCCTTGTCTCTGTCCCTAAAGTCCAGGACCTTCTAGAGCTTCTAGCCATGTTCCCAGGCTGCAGGAAGAAAGAAACAAACCCCCCACGCCCCCCACCCACCAAAAACATCTCACTTTTTTCTTTCTGATTCCAAACATGCAGCTGAGTGAGGAGTCAAACTGTGGCGCTGCTGAGCCAGCTCTGTGTCCTGGGTCCTGTCACAGTGTGAGGGTGCCAACATGCTGAGGGTCTCTGCACATATGAAGCAGAGACCCTCTGAAGGGACATCAACATACCCCACCTACTGTTTATTTCCTTTCTTTTCTACTGTCTCTTTTATCTTTCTGTGTCAAGCTGCTGTTTCCTGCTTTTTTTATCTTAATCCTCAAAACCCACACACCGAGCATCAAGACCACCGCTTCAGATGCTGTTTTAAATGTGCGGGGTGGGGCTATGGCTTTGAAGATATACTGTGTATGAAAATTATTACCAGCCAAATTCATCAGTGGGACTGATTATCATGTGTGGATCAGAGTTGAAATATTTGTCTTTTTACCAAACTTAAAAATTGGTGATTTTCCAATGACTTTCTGCTATAATATCCTTTTCTTGGCCGTTTATTTGGCTTTAATACTGCTATATTAGCTATATAGCTCTGAAGTAGTACACACATAGAGTAGTACTGCACTATAATACTAAATACAACATCTACTTTGTATAAAATATCTCTTTAAAACGTCGAACACAGAAACTCATAACGAAGTAGTAAAAAATGTTACTTGCTGTCAAAAAATGGCAGCGTTCTGTGGGTGAACCAATATGTGGAGCGCGGACCCAAATATATACTGTAGCGCAGGGGTGCTAAGTAGATCAGGATCTACAAAGGAGTGCAGGTAGATCCTGAGCAATAACATAAAACAATAAAAACTAGAGATGTGATTCTATTTCAAGATGTCTGACAGTATAACTTATGTTATATGTTAATGTAGAGAGTAAAATATACACTTTATATGGGTAATAAATATATTCAGAGTTTTCAATCTAGGTAGATCACTTCAGGCTGGTCATTTGAAAAGTACACTCCCAGTGTAGTCGGTGTAAAGGTTTTTCTATAATCACTCTCTAATCAGTTCATAGTCATCACTAGGTGTCACTAAATCCTCCCCAGTGTACATCTGTGGCTTTCCCATCTCTGAAGATGCTGCTAACCTGGTGTCTAATGATTTAATGTCCTCCATAGAAAAATAATAAAAAATCAACTCCAAATCAGATCAGTTCTGTGATTCAGTGAGAGAACCATCGTCTGTTCAGTCTGTCTCCGACTTCAGCCGTGGAACCAACTGTTCCGTTGGTGGAAGTATTAGCACTTCCTCCACATCAATTCAGTCGGTCGCTTTCCCTCACATCCTCCCGGACCTCCAGTGTCTGTGGATGACTGAGGATCATTTTCCAACCTGAGACCTGACCACAACGCTATTGGGCATTGTAAACCACTCACCATGGCCTAAAATAGCCCGGCGCAATAATGTCTCTCTTTACTTGGAGAAGCTAAAAGCACCGTAGTCACAGAGGCAGTGTCATAAAACCTGGGCCGGGCCTTTGTTCTGGAAGTCGTGCTTAAATTGAATTAAGGCCTGTTAATGGAGAGAAGGGGTTTTTGTGGACGCTGCACTGAACAAATTACAAACCAGAAAAGTTGGTATACGTTCTCGCCGCGCCGTAAAAACTCCACAGTGTGGACTCCAAATTGATGGTTCAAAAATGATTAATACTAGACATGAATCTGAAACTGAAGCCTTCAACGCGCTCCAAGAACCTGAGGACCGGGGCCAGGTTTTAATCCCAGACATTAAAGAAGTAGCCAACGTAGACCACAGCTCTGCACAAGACAAATACTCAAGTGTTTTTGACAACGTGACCAGACTGTGCTTTGAGTTGCAAACACAAATGAGCAAAAATATAGTCTTGTCACTCTGGTAGGGGGGCTTAAACCCTGGCCCGGGGGCCACTTGTTGTCCATGGACTTCTCTTGTCTGGTCCACAACTAATTGTCAATAACATTTTAACTTATGAAATATATTAATAGCAGTGATTCTCAACTGGTGGTAAGCGTCACACTTTTGGGACACGTTTGTGTGGGTCACAGGCCTTTGTTAAGGCAATAAATAGTATTTATATTTTCTCGGTTTACTAAATTAGCTAATGTGTGATGGAATGTTGTATTTAATACATTTGAAAAGTTAAAAGGTTTTTTGGAGTTGTGGCTTGACATTATGGGCTGATGGTGAGATACACTGACTGATAGCATTGATTACCAACTGGAGGCTCGTGGACCAGATCCGGGCCACAAAGTTTGCCAATTTGGCCACAACTTGACTGTACTGTAAATAAACGTTAAATTATAATCTTTGTGATTCTCACAAATAAATTGTTCTTAGATCTGATGTCGATCTTGTTCTGATTGATGTGATGTTTTACCAGCATCACTAATCAAAAATTGACCACGTTTGTCCTTCTCTTCTGCCTCAGGTCTGCCAGGCATGCCAGGGGAGTACGTACCTCAGAGTGGTCCTATGGGCATGAGCATGGCCCGATCCAACTACGCCAACCCTCCCCAGATGACCTCCCATCCCTCCCAGTTCCGACACGGACCCCCTTTCCACGCGTACCTGCCCGATCATCCACACCACGCCCACCACCCTCACCACCACCATCACGCCATGCTGATGCACGGAGGACCCTCGTCGCACCCAGGAATGACCATGTCTGCACAGAGACCCCCTCTGCTCGCACCCATCGAACCGACTACTGGAGGACAAGGTGTGGACATCCATGCCCAGTAGGACAAGGGAACTTTTCTACAACAACAACCACAACTACAGCAACAGCAGCAGCTACAAGGTTTTAAAAAAAAGCAGAGGAAGCAGCAGCTCACAACAAAAAAATCCTATTTTCAGACTATTTTTGAGAATATAAAAAAAAACAAACAAAGGAACCCTTTTGACCAGATTTTGACTCTAAAGAAACAGAATTCCAGATGAGCTGTGATTTTTTTTCTTCTTCTTTTTTTTGTGTTGTTTTGAACTCGTCAATTTTGTTACTTTCATGGAAACGGAGGACCAAGCTGACGAGAACACTTTGTAAAGTCTTGGGCTGTTTTTTTTTTTTGGTTGAGATCATCACAGGATGTTCTTGTGCAACCAACGGACACGTGCACACATGTAAACAACACACGCACACACTTTTCACACACTCACACGGACGTCATCCCACACGTGTTCAGTACTCTTTCATGTGGCGCTCCTCAAACACTCCGAAACATTTTTAAAAATCACTCCGGAAGGTTTTATTTTTTTTTGTTTTGTTTTTATAAGAAAGACTCCAAGAGTTATAACTACTGTAGTATAAAAGTATAGATAAATAAGTTAAAACTTGTGCTTTTTTTTTTCTTCGTTGATCACATGGTTTTTATGTTTCCTGAGCTAGTTTTTAGAATTAAAGGTTAACCTTTTTTCTCTCGCTCTCACACTGTGTGTGTTCTCCTTCCTGGAGGAGAAACTGACTCGCAGCACAGCACTAGAAAAGAAAGAAAGCAAAGAAAGAAAGGAAAGAAAGGAAAGAACCCAACAGCAACAATAGGAAGATGGAACATCTTAAAAAAAAACAACAACAACAACAACAACAGGCTCCACAGACCACCGAGGACAATCAGGTCCTGTCCCCCATAAAAAACAGGGCATGATGGGAAAAGGCTGCTAAATGACACCGGATCTCTCCAGAAGATTCAGTTGGAACATTTGTCATGCCCTTCTCTCTTCTTCTTCTTCTTCTTCTTCTTTTTCTCTCACTTTTTATCTTCTTCCCTCTCTTTGGTTCACGAATGAATGTTGCCCTGTAGGAGAAAAAAAAAATACGTTCTCTGTTTGAATTGCCCAAGCACTGGATTGTGTTGGTTTTATACATTTTTATTTTAATATTATTTTATTTTTTTGTACCCTGGGACTCTCATTGGTAAGAGCCTTCTGAAGGAAGCTTAACAGTGGAATAATAATAATTGAGAGAAGAAAAAAAAAGAGCAACTTCCTGCAGGAGCTTCTTCATCTGTGGATCAACAGCATTCTTTGCCATACGGACAATAACAAGTGACACAAAAACGTTGGTTCTGCAGCCCTGGAGGAGCGTTTGATGGTTGATGCACCAAAAAACCTAAAACTTTTGGAGGAAAAAAAGGAAAAAAAAATTAAATTATGAACTCAATGCTTTTGGGGGAAGGGGGAGGGTTGGACAAAAAAAAAGCTGAGAGAATATTGTAACAAACTTCGTACAGAGTTCAGTCTATTAATTGTTTCATGTTAGATATTCTATGTGTTTACCTCAATTGAAAAAGAATGTTTTTTGCTAGTTTCAGATCTGCTGTGGCATTGATATTGTATGTCCATGAATTCCTTCCTTTTTCAGCACGTGTTCCTCACTAGATGATAAGAAGCCGTCTCTCTCTCTCTCTCTCTCTCTCTCTCTCTCTCCCTCCCTCCCTTCCTCCCTCTCTGCCCTTCTCCCCCCACTCTCTCTCTCTCTCTCTCTCTCTCCCCCTCTCCCTTAAGCTTTGTCAAAAATTACATTAAATACTTGTATGAGGACTGTGACGTAATGTTTAAAAGGTGTTCAGTCACAAATGCTGTAATAAATATTTCATTTTTGATTTTTGTTAGATTTCTGTCTCATTAACTGTGTTTGGGGGACGAAAAAAAACAACTTTTATAGTAAGGATTCACTGGGTTGGTGATGTTTTTCAGGACTAAAATGCGTTTTTTTTTCCTTTTTTTTGTTTTGGTCAGTTGTGCAGAGATCTGACCAACCAGACTGAATAACCACCTAAAACGACAGTGACAAATGATGTGGAAACGTATCTTCCAAAGGCCATTTGTTTCTGCGCGCAAATAACAAACAAGTGTCAAATGCAACTGGAAACAAAAAGAAATATGATATTTACACCAGTCTAACACAGCAAGAGCTCAGGATAATAACAACAAAGTGAGAATTAATAGAAATTAATTTCAATGCACAGAATGCAAAATCATTTCCAGTTAAATCTAAAGCCCATTACGTCATTTTGGTTCCATTTTCTTTCACAGTAAAATAATAATCTGCACTTGGAGATAATTCCAAATAATCTGCATTATTTTTAACCCCTTTACTGTCGTTGTCTTTAAAACAATAGACTGAAGAATCTCCTTCTCTCCACGGTGGTTGCTCCACTGCTGATCATTTCTTTTTTTCTTCTCCTTTTGCCGTTTGCCACCGCCGCCTGTCGGCCACGTTGGGCAGTGCACTCCAGCAGCGGCAGCTACAGCAGCACAAACGCTCTTTGATAAAAACCATCTCTGTGTCTTTTCTCTCCTGCTCTGTCTGTGTTCGCCCGCGGCCAAACGAGTCATAGCCTTAAACCAGAGATGACAACATCACTGCGGCTCAGACAGCTCTGTGTGTTTTTTTTATATTTTAATATACATCTTATTCTTTTTCTTCTTATTTTTTTTCTTTGTCCAGTAGAAGTTTGTTGAATTCAACATGTTTTATTTTCTATATTTTCACTTTTAATTATCAGGAATCCCACACTGAGAAACGATACTTAGTCGATACTTTATGTGGATAGACGAAATAAAACGACAGCATTAAAATAATAATTATAATAATAATAATTCGATTGCTGCCGTTTCATTTAACATTATATTATGAGCTAAATATTTTCTAAAAAAAACGTTTTAATTTATTGCAGTAGTTTTATTATTTTCCTTTACTTCTGTTCTCCTCCAGATAATTTTTTTTTACATTAATGTATTTGTCAAACTTGTTCAAGTTGCAGTTGCGTAAAAAAAAAAAATCACAATTGTAATATATAATATTTACAGTATAAAAAATTATTGGGATTTTTTTTCTAAAAAGTCGTTCGTTTTTATTTGATTTAATTTGATTTAATTTCGTTTTTTTATTTTTAACATATATTTTCTCGGTCACTTCCCTGTCAGCCTGTTGCTGTCGTATTCTGTATTTTAATGGTTCTTTTCTAAGGCAGTTAAAAAAAATCACGTTGAGTCATTTTAAAATTATTGATCCATTTTTTCAACCAAACACGAAGAAAAAAAAAATGTTCCTCTCTTTTAGTAATCAAACATTTTTTTTATAAAATTGAAACAAATCGAAAATAAATATTACACGTCCAATGGGTGAAACAACATCACGAAAATATATTTATTTAATTTTTTTTAAGCTGAGAAACGCCGACATTTGTGTTGTATTCGTTTCGAACTTGTTGTTAAATTTTATTTCCCTAATTCCACTCCATGCTTTTTATTTTCTATTTCACGGTGTCAGTAAAATAATCCCGGTTGAACCAGTGAATATCCGCTCCCCCTCAGCCGGGCCTTCCGTCGTGTTTACTCCAGCGTGTGTGTGTTTCACTCCGGCACTTGATTTTAATCTTTACTCAGCTGCACAGAAAGAAAAGTTGGTTATTTATTTCCCTGCGGTTCCATTACTGCAAACGGAAGGAAGGAGTCGTCCGTTTTGTGCGGAGATTATCAGATGAAAAAAGAGGGAAAACGTGAGGATTACTGTGGATGGAGAGGATTTTAATATTAATAGTTTTTTTTTTCTCTTCTTTCTTTTCTTTCCTTCCCCCTCCTCTCCTCTCCTCCTCATCTCCTCCTCCTCCTCCTCCTCCTCTTCTTCCCCCCGATGAGACAGAAGGTAGATTGCCTCTGCTGCTTTCCTTTTTGCCGATTTGCTGTGACAGGGATGATGGATGATCCAGCCGAGCTAAACAACTCCTCCCCTTCATCTCCTCCCTGTCAAAGCCAGTCCGGGCTGTTGCTGCACGAATAAAATAAGGAATATATTCCCCCCACTGCTGCTGCTGCTGCTGCTGCTGCAACCCTGCAACATGCACTACTTTCCCTGGTGTCAGACATCAACTGCATTCTTATGCCCCCCCTTATTGTTATATTTCATTTATTTTCATTATCATTTTTGCACATGTAGTGGCCTAGCGGTGAAGGGAACCGGACTTGGGTCGGTAGGGTTCCAGGTTCGAAGGCAGCAGCTGCTCAAAGCTGCCCACTGTTCACTTTGGTGACGCACAGATTCCATTTCTTTGTGTATCACAATTCCACAATGACATGGATTCCAGTTTCCTCTCTGTTCCTCTCCTTCAGCGCGTGTTTCTTTAAGATTTGTTCCATATTCTGGATGCATGGAGTGAAACCGTCTCTCTCCCTGTGTCTGTGTGTCTCTCTCTCTCACTCACACACACACACACACACACACACACACTCAGGAGGGACTGCTCGTCCTTCGCTCTGCAGCTGGCTCTGTACCCAAAATGGCTCACTCTGGGGGGACAGTGTATTTGTGTATTCGGGACTCAGTGTGTGTGCGCGCGCTGGCCTCCTTTTTTTTTTTTTTTTTTTAAACATTTCAGCACTTTTTCCCCCCCTGCCCACCTCCTCCACTCCCTCCCTCCCTCCCTCCTCCTTCTCCTCCTCCTGCTCCTGCCATAAGGTGTTTCTATGACTACGGCTTTCTCTTTTTTTTTTTTTTTTTAAACATTTCAGCACTTTTTCCCCCCCTGCCCACCTCCTCCACTCCCTCCCTCCCTCCCTCCTCCTTCTCCTCCTCCTGCTCCTGCCATAAGGTGTTTCTATGACTACGTTCTGCAGGCCTGTGTGTGTGTGTGCGTGTCCGTGCGTGCGCGGGTCAGAGGCGGGGGTCCCTGGGAGAAAAGGGCCGCATTTGGCTGATCATTTATCAATGTCAACCGCATAATGATTCTCCCTGCAGTCTCCCTATTGATGAGGATAATTACATTAGCTCAGAGTGACTGATCAATAAAGCCTCGGGAAAATGCTTTATTATAGCGCCACCAAAAGACTCTCCTGCCTCCCTGTCTCCCTGCCCTCCTCTCTTTCTTTGGCTTTTTTACATTCAGGCTTGATGTGTGTGTGTGTGTGTGTGTGTGTGTGTGTGTGTGTGTGTCATCCAGGCTTTGCAGAAAACCCACACACACTCACATTCACACACACTCAGTCTGAGTCCCACTCTGTATATTTTCGTCTTCTTTCTGTCTCTGCTCTGAACTGAAGCGTTGCCTCATTTATTTTTATTTCTCTCCAATAATTCCTCTGTGACACCGAGGGAAAAAGTCAAACCTGAGGCTCAACGCGACGCGCTTATAGAAACATTACGGTGACAGTGATGGACGCGGAGTTGGTGGTGACGAGGATGGAGAGGCTGTTTTTTTTTTTGTTTATTTTGATTTAATGCATGGAGCGTTGCGGAAATAAAAACGAAATCCGACAGGAAATAATATTGTGAATTATTTTTAGAAAATATATGTGTATGAAACGTTTAGTCAGAATCAGACACACAGGAATTTTTTTCGAGTTTCGCACGAAAAATTGATTTATCTGCGCGGACCTTTGTCCACAAGCTGTACAAACTGATTTTTTTCCAGTTTACAGAGGAAGACAATTATCAGAAAATGAATTTCTATCAGTAAAACGTTAAGCATTTAAAATAATCATTGACCAGAAATATTTATATTTGATCCTGTAAAAAAAAACATTAATTGCAAGATTCGATCATCCAGTCTAAATGACAAAAAACATGCAAAAAAAAAAAAAAAAATCCCACTGTGATGTAAAAAAATACACAAAACGAAATGTATTTTCCCCAGCTTTCTGCCAACTCTGCACATCTGCTGGGGAAAATGTAAATATTCAATGGATCCAAAGTAGTTTATCCTAAAAATTAAATATTAATTTCATTCCATGTTAAATAATATATGCATTACATTTTTCCTCTCATCGTCAGGGCTGGAATAGAAAGTTATTTTTTACAGACAAAAACTAAAAATAGAGAAAAAGATGATGTAAATTAAACAAGAGTAGGTAAAAGTATGAGCAGAAAATACAAAAAAAAAATACAATAAATACATTTACATAAACATATTTTATTACAATTCTAATAAATGTTTTCGTTCACATGGTGCGACCAGATAGCCCTACACAACGGGCCTGACTTGGTCCCCGAGCCATATATTTTGCAGTGGTGATTATTGGATGCAACATTATTTTCTTTTTCCAAATTCTCACTCTTAAAACGATGGTAACATCTAACACAGGGGAAGAAAAAAAATCAATTTTAAACAATGTAAATCTTACTGTGAAACAAAGACGTGTCTTTCTTATTTGTCAACATCTTATTCCCTGCAGGAAGTTTTCCAAGTCCTTCTCCTTCCTCCTTCCTCCTCCTGGCTCCTGGACGTGTCTGCAGGAGACAGGAGCTCTGTTATCTGTTTATCATTTATGATATAGGATTTCCTTAGACAAACACAGAGCAGGAGCAGGAAGCTTTTCACAAAACTCACGGTGGATCCTCACCTTTTTGTCCCCTTGTCTCTCCCTCAGTGCAGGGAGCAGCTACTGTTTCTTTAAGACATGTGGGACAAAAAAATAAAAATAAAAAACAGAGGAATATTCTTTCATTCATCTTCCTCCTCTTAATCGTTGCAGCAAACTCCACCACTGACACCCAAATCACACAGCTCCATCCAGTGAGACCCAGGTCCACAGAGACAAACAGGACTTCATAGATATGTACATCCCAGTGTGAAGCAGCTGTGTGTTCTCAGTGTCCACACAGAGAATTTCCTCTGAGGGCAAATGTTAAAAATAAGGTTTAATTGCAGATTTTTTTTTTTTTTTTTAGGAGAGGATTATTATTAAATTAGAAGTGATTTCCTTCACACTCCAGTGGTGCTCGTCTTCTTTAAAAGTGACTGACAGCTCCCTCACACACACACTCTCCCTCACACACACACTCTTTCACACACACCCGGGCAAATCTCCGTGATGCAGTTAAGAAAATGATAATTATTGGAGTAACATGGCTACAGGGCTGGTGAAGTTGCAGAAAGGAGGCCATGCATAAGTGCAGAATAAATAAGGCGCAATAAAAAGAGGGAAATGAGCGCAGCCTGGAGGTGATGAAACCTTTATTTCCATCAGTTAAGATTTAATTAGAGAAGCCCAGGGGCCAGGTTTTTTTTTCTTCTCTCTTTCTCAGTTTTTTTTTTTTTTTTGGCCCTTGAGCTCGCCGACATTACAGCCTGATTTTCCAGTGAAATAATCCCAGTTTATCTCTATAAGATTGACAAATAAACCAGGGTTTGTTTGTGGTTTAATTCATGTCCTGATTCCAGATGACTCTTTTTTTTTTACCTCTCTTTATTATCACTCTGTTATTCTAGGAGCTAAAAAAGGTTAGAAATAACTTACAGGGAACCAAGAGCAGTAGAGTGAGACATTTCACAAGAACTGTAAATAACACAGAGACACACAGAGAGAGACAGAGAGAGAGAGAGAGACCCCTCTCCACCACCACCACACCCCTGGGTACACTGTTTTTACAAGACGGCGACCCCTACTGGATGCCAATATAAATGTGTTTATGATCAGACAGGACATACAGTGGACGGTTAATGTATTATATCTGAAATTAAATTTTTATTAACAATAAAACTGACTTTATTTATGAAGTTAATGGATCTTATGGACAACTTTATGGACAACTTTTTTATACTTAATAAAATAATGTGTAGTGTAGAGAGTAGTAATCTATATTAATCTCTCCACAGGTTTCTGTTCTGGTTTCTTTGGACCAGTTCATTATCACAGGACCTTCAGTGTTGATGGTCGTCTGACATCAGATGTTGTCTGGGTTTTTGGTCAGACTTTTCTCCAGGTCAGTCTGGTCCATTCCCTTTAGGATATTGTTCCAGACCACAGAGTGTGGTCCGGGTCAGGAATAAAGACCATAACATTCCAGATTTGTCCTCACATGTTCTCACGTTCTTCAACGTTTTTAAAATAAATGATTTGTTTCTGGTAATCGCAATGAAAAAATTACTTACTTACTTTACTCTGGCAACCCCTGAAAAAGGGCCCTGAGCCCTGAAGAAGAAGAAGAATTCTTTTTCAACAATAAATATTTGTCCATTATCGTTTTTATTATGTGTTGTGGGGTGATGTTCTTTGGGTTGCATACTGCTCCCTTTCTTTATGATGAACATAATTAGAGTTAGAATTAGAGTAGTGAACAATTCCACATTTCTGTGCATCTTCCTGCTGCGTTATGGGTAAAAGTCTTCAATATTAGCCGTGATACCCTGATTACAGCTGTGCTGTATAATAATGATATTCTGATGAGTTGGGACGAGGCCCGCTTTCAGCTCTGCCTTAAATGAGCGTTACTGAAGTGAGCTATAGCTCCGTAAATAGGCCAGCACTTCAGGGGTTTTACATTTAGATATTAGTGTTTTCAGGGGTCACTCAAGAAATATGGTCCTAAATATTATCTGGTAAAACACCTTGCTCTGCAAAAAAACGCCTCCCTTCTTAGTCGAATCACATTTTTTCGGCCTGATAACCGTCCAAACCAGCAAAAACAATGCAAACCAAACAGACTCCCACTCCCCCCGCCCTCCACCCAGTCACATGACCACTTCTGAAACCCTGACCTAAAAAACGTGACCTCTAAAGACCGGTGGCCTCATATTTACTCACAGGTAGAAAGCTCCTTATGCATGTATTAGACGGCCACGCTGATGGGGAATCGATAAAGATGGATTGTGGGCTCAATATTATGCTTTGCACCTGGGGACTTGTTGCCTCCTCTGCCTTTCTGTCTGTCTGTGTGTGTGTGTGTGTGTGTGTGTGTGTGTGTGTGTGTGTGTGTGTGTGTGTGTGTGTGTTATTTGTGTGAGCTATTCATAATATGCGACCGCAACATTTCTGAAACAGAGAGAGAGAGAGAAAGAGTGAGAGAGAGTCCTAGAGGGACAGTGAGAGGGAGAGGGAGAGTCAGGGGCCTGGAGGAGCCTCAGCCTCACGCTGCCATCATTAATCACCAGCCACTTGAAGATTATTACTGAAAGTATAGAATCGGTAACCATTATCGTCTCGGATGGCAGTTAAAAACCTCTCCTTATTTTTCAAAACAGTCTAATGACATGAAGGCCTAAGAGAAGGAGAGGAGAAGGAGGAAGAGCGTGAGGAGGAGGAGAAGAAGGAAGAGAAGGAGGAGGAGGAAAAAAAATAGAGTGGTGTCTGTAGGATAGAGTTACACACAGACATACTGTTGTTCCTCCACAGGAAAAATATAGGATTACACAATTTATTATTATTATAATGATTATTATTATTTTTATTATCATAATTCGTGTAACACAAATATAGTCTTTTATTTTGGTAAATATACATATACTGTAGATACTTTTATACAGTACCTACTGACATACCATACAGACACACGCGTCTGTAATTTTCTTTTTTTATTTCTATTTGTTTCTCCGACCAAAATGAATGAATGATTATGGGAATATAAATATTTTGAAATATTTAATGAAATAAAACGATTGAGTGTGTCCGTGTCCGTGTGACTGACAGACGTAACGAAATTTGGCGATTCGTGCGCAGAAAGGAGCTTTTAATTTGAAATATATCTGTGAGGACCGTGTGGACACAGGGTCAGGTCTGTTCAGAGTTTTACGACAGCGGTGTGGAAAAACACTGTTACTGAGTAGAGCAAGGAGTAAAAGTACACGTAGAAAAAAAGTAAGATTCTCTATTATTTTCATTTTAATAATTCAGCAGATTCGTTTACTGTTTATATTTACAAATATATATTTAATTTCATTAACTAAATACAGACTTTTACGTGGAATAATTTCTTTTAACTCTCCACTAAAAACTCCGACACAAAATGAAGTAATCCGCCGCTGCAGCAGAAGCCCCGCCCCACAATAGGACCAATCACGATGTTTTTCCGGTGTAGCGCGGCTGGAAGCCGCGGCGGAACTAGCAATGCAATTTGAAACCGTCGCGGCGTGTGACGTCAGACGCTGGAAAAACTGGCCTAGTGCTCTAAAAAATACTAGTTTATGGTGTTATTTTTTAATGGTGGCTCAAAATGGACTTGTACGAAGGAGTGAGACTGACAGGTGAGTGAGTTTTGGAGTTTTACTGCTGTGCTTCACTCATTAGCTTCAACATTAACTTTAGCCAAATAGCTTAGACTTTACCCAAAATGGAAAAAAAAACTTGTTGCTATATTTTATTAATTAATTTGTTTGAAGTAGAAATGCTCTGACTCCATGTTAGAATGGGTTTACAGATTGTGTTTACTCCCTTTTAACTATATGAACCTGATAAACAAACCCCCTTCACATTGTATTAACGGTGTTTTCAACATTTGCTGAAATGAACAGCTTCGTTGAGATTTCTTCGTGGAGTCCAGACCAGAGCAGAGTTGTCCTGCGTCCAAATCCATCCAGTTAAAAGACAAGGTAAGTTACATGTGGTATCAACTGCAATTTATTCACAAATGTGTGTATACCAACATGTCAGTGTTTAATTTTTACTCTTTTGTGGCTATTTTGTAGATTGGTCATCCTGAAGATCTTCATCACAGTAAGAATCGTCATTTTCTTACTTGATTCTCTGTTTCCGCTGGAGTTTCGCTGTTGTGCTTTGCAAGGTCGCCGTACCTTGTCTGTTGGTTTCTGTTCTGGTGTGTGTTCAACATTGCAGTACAAAGTTACAATGGTCTTGAGTTTTAAGGCTGTGCTATCTTGGTGTCAAAAGGGTGATGTCCAGGAATTGGTCTTTTTCTTGTCTGCTATGTCTACCTGTCCTGTATGGCCCAGTGTGGCCCAATAACTAGTCATCACAGGTATATCATTCTGAACATTCTACAATATTGTTCTGGTCCTTGACTAGTTTTTTTAAGGCTTGTGAGTATGCTGCTACTAAGCTTTCAGTTGATGGCTTCAAATAACTTTTCAGCTCATAGATTTGATTGAGAAATGTTCATTTACAAGCTTCCAACGTCTGTCAAACTGCTCAGTTAATTAATTTTTTTGTTGAAGTCTGAAGTTTTTCTTAGACCTGATGAAACTCAGATTCTTCTAATGCTGTCTCATAGTTTTTGAACTTTGATTTTTTGAAAAGTTCAAGGATGTATATCAAGTTAAGATGGGAAGCCATGTATGATTTTGATAAGAGTTCAGTTAAGGAGCAGACTTGATGAGTGGTAGGATGGTGTTGATATCTTCTCTGGTTATGGAGCGCTGGTACTGACACAGATGCAGTTAAAGAATCTCTTCAATTTCTCCAATTTTTCCAAGTGTTGTCCTGTTTTTTATGAATCTAAACAGCCACGCACTGTAGTGTTGGCTACGTCAGCTGTTGTAGATGAAAAAGGATGATCTGAGGCCTGAGAAGTTTAGACAAAAGAACCTTCAACCGAGTCACCTGCTCTATCATGGCCCTTATTTCTAAGGCTTAGATTTAGGAGTGTTTTCCAATCTGCCATGTGTTTGGGCAAAACAAAACCCAAGAGTCCTCGTGTTTGTGGTTGACTTCAGTTTTCTTTGTAAGACAGTAACAAACACAATGTCTATTCAAATACTTGCATAGCAATAAATTGTTGCAGGTTGGCATAAAATGTACTTAAAAGCTGATATATATTTATAAGAGACATACTTGACTAAGTTTCAGGCTTGAAATATTATGGAAATGTTATGCAAATTGTATTAAAGCTGCTACATCTTTGGGACGATTTCACCATTGTGAGACACATTTTTTTTCAGACAGTGAAGGTCTGTCTCTCATTCCATCTATTTATCAATATGTCGAGTAGTTTTACTATTTGGAACTATTAAGTTTTATATTGTAGTAGTTTAAGAACTGGTCCAGCAAACGAATGGCATGAAATGTAGATGTTTATATTTAAAAATAGTTTGTCTGCGGTCTCCACTTTCCCCGTCATTTTTCTTTTCTTGTCAGAACATGACAAATGGCTTCAACTCATTTATTCCAATCAAGCAAATTTATCACACACATGTTTTTGAAATACCGTACAGGTGTTTGTCACCTAAATTTAGTCTTTATTTTCCCAGGACAAGCAGTTGTCCCTCAGATATTTTTACATAATTAAAACGGGCTCATCAGAAAATTGTTTGGACAGTTCTGGAGTACAGCAAGAAGAGAGCGGGAGAGGGGGAGGAAGTAGTTGAGAGGAAGAAGAAGAAGAAGAAGCCCTGTCCCTGTTAGCAGACGGAAGCGGCTGTGATGAAATAGTCGTGTCAAAAACTTTTTTTAGCCCATCACTGCAGCTGCTGTGAATAAATAGAACGCAACTAAGGAGGCAGAGCAACAGTAACAGGAGGTGGAGCAGGAGTTACCAGAGGGAACCCTGTTTCTTTATTCCACCCTATACCCCTGACAATAAAAGTCCTGTGTGCAACTGTCCCACGAGTCCAAGAGTGTTTCTCAACAGGCGGCGTAATCAGCAGTCAATATTCAGATAGCCTTCATCAGCCAGTAATGACAGACGGCCGTTGTCCTATCTTATCTTAGGTCCAGGTAGCGGCGTACCTGTAGGGAGTAACTGTAGCGATAAAGAGCGTCTGGGCCAATCACAGGGCTGCTGTGTGTCTGTGAGGAGTTAATGGAGAACGCCGCTGGAGACAGGAGGTCCTCAGAAAGTGAAAAGCACTTTATTGCTCCACCTGAATGACTGGGCGTAGGGTTTCTCCCAAACCCGGTGGGAAAAACCACATTACAGGTCCTTACACCGGGTCATTACAGCAGGCCAATGGAGTTGAAGTGATCCATTGCGTTTGAGTGACAACGCCGCGTTGCTCCATTCATTCTTACCGCTCGTGTGACCTGATGATGATCCCTGTGGGACGTCTTGAGTGGAGCGATGTGCTGGAGTTACAGTAGATAGACCATGTAAGAATTCACTCAGCGTCTGTCTGAAAAGTCAAATATATTTCCTCCTCTACAAATCACAGTGGAACCTGGCAAACTCGCTGAAGGGGGGAAATGACCCTCAAAAGTTTTACTGTTTTTGAGGTACTTCAGTTCAGAGGCCGTCTATGATGTGGGAGTCCTGGGTTTGAATCTGGGTATGGCAGTGGTTTTTACTCTTACTTGACAGTAAGAAGATTTCTGGTTCAAACACCAAGTTGTTTAAATGGTAGTTGATCTCTGTATGTAATGGAGTTGAAAAACACCATAAGGGTTAAATGAGAGTTAAACGTTTGAATGCCATTTAATTAAAAAAGCAATAATTGCATGTAAGTGTCCACAAGGGGCGTCAACAAAATGCGGCATTATGTCTGAAAAAACATAAAACTAAGAGTAACACAGTTACTTAAATTTGATTAAACCTGTAAGTTATTCTTGAATGTTGATAAAACCTGTTGGATTCTAATCAATACTTTCCTGACCCTTTCACATTCCCTAAGAAATTAATAAACATAAAAACAAAAAAAGTTAAAAAAAATAAATTAAAAAAAGTTGAAGAGAGGGTGAACTTCGTCTAGTTCCCAAGGCCCGACTTGTGAAATTAACAAAGCTCTCAGGAACTTATTGTGGAGTCAAAACGGAGTTTATGAACAGAAAAAATAATTGTCAGGATCCCACCCATGCCTATTCACCCTGTTATCGATCACAGCTGCGTGTCACCAATGATTTCCTCACAGCAACAGGTTAGTCCAGCAATAACCAACAACCCGCCGCAACATGACATCATCAGGCCTCTAAAAATGAAGTGCGGCATCGATATCCGTCCAGCTGACCTCCCCGTAAGTCAAATATAGACCATGTGGGACATGTGTTTGGACGAGAGTATATTTACCTGTCACTGGGAACTCAAGGACAGAGCAGCAGCAGCAGCAGCAGTAGTACTGAGGTCGTACATAGACGTGCAGTGTGAAGTGTTTGGGGAGAAAATGAGTTGTAAAAGTGATGAACAACCCACTCTGCTCAGTCTGAGGAGCAGTGGAGCTGACACCATGCTTTCAGCCCGACGGTTAATTGTTCAGCAAAGTAAAGGCCCAACAAAATACTCATAAAGTCGTGTCAACTACTTCCTGTCTCACTCCTCCTCTGCGGCTTCTGCTCGCCAATGTCTCGACACCCTCCAAATATTATGTTGCCAATAGGAACGCCTCAATAGGGTAAACAATCGCATCTGCTGAAGGATGAAGACATTATCACGACTGTGTGTCAGAGGATTTATGGTCAGGTGACGTGTTTTGACAAATGAAACTTTGGTTTTGAACCAGCTCCAGGTCAGATCACAGACTGGAGATTAAGAAATTAACAGAGATCTCTGGTTACACACTGTGGATCCAGACTGAGGCTGGATGTGGAAGGAACTGTGTTCAGTTGGGACTATTTAGAAATGACACAAGTTCTTTCTCAATGTATCACATTCCCGGAAAGATGAAGTGTAGATGTTACAAAACATTTGTTTTCCAAAACGCACTACAAATCACCACATAAATTATAGTTGTTATTGCTAACTTTCAGAAATTAGTTTAACTTAATTTCCATTTTTTTTTTTTTTTAATGTTTGTCTTACATTTGCTTTAAGGGTTAGGGTTTGTAAACAATTTGATCAAAATTTAAAAAAGCAAGGGAGAAAAAATAAAACACAAAAATGATCTCTAACTCAAAATTAGGCAAAAATAAAAACACATTTTACCAAATTTAATATCAGTGAAATATTAATATAATATTAATAATTATATTACCTCTATGCTTGCTTTTTTTTTTTAAGTTTACGAAAGCACATTTCTCTGCAATATTCTGCTGTTAAACTTTTTTTTTTTTTTTTTCCCAAATACTGACTGCAGCTGTACTTTTCCAGTCTTTCTGAATGTCACTGGTCGTACATTTACTGCCGTCCCCCCCACCCTCTCTCCTTCCACCCTGCTGTTCTCCTCACCCCTACCTATGTCAAGCCCGTACCTATACCTGCGCTGGCGTCCCCTGGACCCTCACTGTGAACAGAAGACGACATACTTTCTGGGTCACTTCTGTCACAGTCCAAATGTTACTCTGGAGGTGGGGAGGGAGGGTGACCTTTCAAACAGCACGAGCTGGAACAGCCAGTCTCCTCGGAGGGCTGTCACCCCTGTGGTTCCGACCACAAACCCAGGCTCCCTACGTCGGCCTCACAGACTCTCTCTCTCTCTCTCTCTCTCTGTTACTGTTCCTGTTCCTGTTCCTTGTGGCTGTTTCGTATCCATGATGATGAGGGACAAATCAAACGTGACAGGTAAAATAGCCGGTGTGAAATACGGCTGATGTGTGTCATCAGCCCCAAACATGGCCACAGACACAGACGGTATCAGGTCTCCACAGAGAGAACTCCAAATATGCTGCCTGGCTGTCTCTGGAGGTGTGGGTTACAAAGGCAGCGCTACTGTGTTTGCAAATGAGAGCTGGGCCTTAAATTGAATCCCTGGGCTAACAAGAAGCCCAGTCGACACCTTTCCATCATAACACACACCCCACAACACAACCTACCCCGTGAAGACAGTTTGCATGAGATACATTTGCAGTAATTTATTTTCTTTTTCCGGGCTGTGTTTGTCCTACAATTTTAATAAATCATCCCCTTCCGGACTATGATATTGCTCTCTGATCACAAAGGCAAACTATTTTTTGATGCACAGCTAGAAAACTTAATGAATCTTTGAGAGCGTAGTGCAATGAAGTCACATGGTAGTGATAGTAAGAAGAAGAATGTAGTCACCATTAATTATTGTCATGTTAACCAGAAATTCTCAACATTCACAAACTGCACCAAAATGTAGGAATGAACTGCACTGAATAAGTCACACATTGAGCAGGAACAGTGGGGAGAAATAAATCTCTTCGCTTCAATAAATCTCCAGGAGATTCTGACTCGCAGCCCAAAATAGTACATTATTAGGTCATAATTGCATCATCAGAAGCGTCTCCCCTGTTCAGTCTGTGAGACAGACCGACTACATGACTGACAGAGTGAGTATTTTTTTAGAATAAATACTTTAATCTGCTTCAGATGAGGCAGAGAAGCTCTTCTCCAAATATCAAAACTGGCTTCTCTAGCCCCTCCTGGAGAACTTTTATTTATTTCCTCCCTGTGATGTCTCGCTGGCCGGGGGGAGACAGAGAGGATCCCCGACTTAAAGCAGCCCTGTGCTGCCTGGGGCAGAAACAGGCCAGAGAACCTCGCCACATAAATAACGCAGGAGCTGGGAGGAGGAAGTCGGTCTGGTGGTCCTGCTGGAGGGATGGAAGTTAGCCTTCAGCCCGAGTCCACTCTGGCTATGTCCTTCTATTCTCCCACTCCTCAGTCTCAGTTGTCCGTCGAGCAGCTCAGCTGAAGAGACATAAAACAGCAGGATGTGGAAGAAGATTGGGCCAAGATGTACATCTGAGTGCGGAGTGGACGTCCAATAGCCCGCAGGCCTCGGGCCAGGGCCGCTGTGGACGCTGTGAAGTGCATCAGACAAATCTGACACATGGGAGTCACAGATTTAAAGGATTGTAACCAATATTACAAAACAGTAAAAGGTGTAAATAAATCCTTATGCTGTATTGGCAGCAGAACCACGGAGGGAAAAAGGCATGATTAATAATGGGCTTTCAGGCTTTTCTATTTTACACTAAATTGATTTTCTGTAAATGTCATAAATTAAGTCAAAAACATGTCCCACATAAGAGAAAAAAAAAGCTTTTGGTGAATTGGAGTCAAAATTCCCCACCCTTTTTTTTTTTTTTTTGCTTGTGTAAACCACTTGTCCCGTATTGTGATCAGAACAATGAACCTAAATAACGCAGGTGGGAAACGTTGCAGATAAAAACCAGCCAATAGAATCGTCGTCAGATGGAAGCGGTTGTTTTCACCCATTTCTGCCCTTACATCACGGAAACCTCGTCAGTTGACGACAGCGTCGGCGCCCTGGCTTTGAAGTGGGTTTATAAAGAGGCTGTATTTAGTTTTGCATTGTGCGCAGAAGCTAATTTATAGTAGCTGACCCTCAGCTCCTCGTCTGTGCAACAGCCATCTTTGGAAACAATGGCAGGAAGGCTCGAAACTTGAGAGGAACTGAATCTGCTGTTTTCCCAATATGCAGTGCTACGTTCAGGGAAAGTGTGTAGATCTCGGAGGTCGCATAATCATACAATCACTCTTAAAAGGGCATGGGAGATCAGTCCTATGAAGGAAAACCCATTCCTGTTTGGGGCGGACACTGGAGTAGTGTGTGTGTGTGTGTGTGTGTGTGTGCTGTCTCTTATACACATCTCACCGTTTTGTGTGCAGTAAAGGACAGGACAGGACAGAGGCCCCCTGTAGGTTGGTTATATCTGCCTCTAAAGGCATCACTCAACTTTATGCTCTCTTCTGCTTCCCTCTGCCCAGCTGTGTTTCTTCCATTAGTATGTGCTCATAAAAAGGTACCAGGGTTGTAAAGTCGTGATTGTGACAACCACTGAATGATGGCTCACCTTTTCAAATGGGAATCAGGTGTTTCTGTCTACCTGTGGATGCTCACGTGGCTTTGGAAGGAAACACGTAAATGTAGCCCTGGCGACAATGTTTGTCAAAGTGACACACTTGTGTGTACAGTAGAGATTGAAGGGCAGGTTACTAAAAATATTCATATAAAAGTAATTAAAACCCTCTTGGTTACTCTACTGGCAATTTAAATGCTTGTCAATTTTTTAAGACAATTGGTGCCCAACAACTAGGCCGAGGACCAGTACCGGTTCACGGGTTCATTGGTGCCGGTCCGCAGAGAAATAATGTTTCCTTTTGGCCCAATCTGGCTGTTACTTCCACTTGATCCATACTCATATCAACAAAAGAACTGAACAATAGAATGGCTAGGATTCCATCAACAATAATGCAACTATATTTGATTAGGAAATATTTTCTCAGTGAAGTAAACAACAATAAACTCAAAATGACGCAGAGTTATTGATACAAGATTCTAACTGTTTATTCTGGTCTGGTAGCAGAAAGTTATAGGCTGTGTGCACTTGAGAAATCCTTGTTGTCTACATGCACAGTTCATTCGGGTAGGAAGATTTTATAGGTAGGAAAATATTTCAGAACACTAGAAATTTAATTTTATTAAGGGGTTTTATCTCCCATAACTTAATGACCCGTTCGTGACACTGTTCTAGAGTGATTCCATAATGACTCCTAGGAAAAAAAAAGCAAATATTTTGCCATTTTTAGTGATTTATTTGCAGTTCTTTGTAACATACATTCATTTTAACAGATACAATGTGTTGACAACAATGCCCCGATGCCAAACCTGTGGTTCCACCCCCCAATTATAAAAGTGTAAAGAGAAATGGGACTAACTGTGAGGTCAACTTTAATCAGGAACGATCCCGTTGACCTCTTCCCATAGCCCCCCTAGAGTCAGAGCCAGAGAGGAGAGAGAAGGGCAACGAGTGACGCAGGTGAGAGACAGACGTCCACATGGACCGGACCTCTCTTATCTGGCTGACCAACAGAAGAGGAGAAGGAGGAGGAAATAGTGACAAAGGCCAGGGCTTTGGCTGTGATAAGAAAAGGCCTTATGTCCTGCCTTGGCTCCTCACTCCTGCTCCCTCTGTCCTTCTGTGAGGGGCCATCCAGGGGCCAGGGACCGGCTCCAAGACTCTGTGTCTTTCCTTTTTTTATATGCAGGTATAAATGTGATCCTGCTGTGTCAGATATTACGGGACACAGTGTTGGTGTAGATTTAGCTCAGGGGCAAAGAAATAGAGGAAGAAAAGTAGGAGACAGACAGACGGGGAGTTCAGGTGGAGTTCAGGGACACTTTTTTTTTTTCTGGCAGTATTTTCACACTGCAGCAAAGTCACATTGCACACAGTGCTTCACATTGCAAAGTCCTTCTGGACACCTTCTCACTTGACCTTCCATTTAATATCCCATCTTTGTGTTTACAGTTCTTTTGCTCCACTTCTTATCTTCTTTGGCTTTGTCTTTGTCTTTATTGTGCATCCTGTGGCAGTTGGCCTGGCTGGGAGGCATGGCACAGAGTGGAAATGTCTGTGGGAAAGCAGTCTTTGAGCAGGATTCCTCTGTCTCGCTGGCAGTCTAGTTCACCGATGAAACCATACCAGTAGATCACAAGGCCGGGACCAAACCTGAACACAATAAGCCACATGTTTGGTTAGTATATCGGCGCGTCTACACTAAAACCTTCTGTAACATCTGAGCCTTCGATCTGCATCTTTACAAGTGTTAAACACGGATTTAGAAAACGCCAGAGAAGACGGATCAGGCCATTGAGAACGTTGGCTTTGATCACCGTCCAGGAAACGTGCCCTGCACCAAACACAAAAACGCCGCCACGGAGATTAAGATCTTTCTGTCAGGCTGATACACACTTGATCACATTACAATGGCAGTGAAATAACAATAATCTGTGAAATAACAAAGCTCTACACCGAGGCCTGCAGATCCTGTCATCGGAAGCCCTTGGCTCATGAGCGGGAGCACACAGAGTTCAACACCTAGTGGTGGGACTCAAACACGCTCCATCTGGTGGTTAATGGCGGTTGGTCCAGCAGTGTCCAGCTGTTCTTTTCACACTTACTCAGAGAGCAAAAGAAACATTGGAAAAAATAATACAATTTCTTAATGGTAGAGCTGGCATCATTATATCATTTTAGCAAAAACTAACCTTCTACTGAACAAAAAAACGTGGTCTAATTCGTTTTTCGCAATTTTCCATACTTATAGAAGTTTTTGAAAGTACTCAGGCCTTTTCTGGTCTACTAATTTTGATTGTGCAAAATCAAAAACTAACTAATGTGCCACTCTGAGTAACTTAGTTCCATATCTCTGTAAATAAAAAGAAATAGTGCAATTTTTTGAACACTTAAAATCATCCTCTATTTTAAGTTGTACATTGTTATAAACCAGCATATTCTTTGTTTTGTTGGCTAGGGAAGAATCATGGTACATTCAAGGATACCTCTAGACTAGAAGCTAAATTTCATTTATTGCTATTGCTTATTCTAGAGAGAGATTTTTACAAGATCAGGCTTATGTTTGCTAGTTCCAATTCAGTAATTGGAAGGACTCTTATATGTTGAAAGCACCAGCTGCTGTAGGGAGCAATATTCCCCTTGTACAGATAGGTTAAAAACAGTGTTGAACATTTTATACTTTCCTTTTTCCTATTTGTTTTGGAAATCCTGCAAGGACTGGACGACCTACATGTTTTGACAATAAAGAAAGATCGTAGGATACTGGCAATTCTACAATTAGTCTATAGGTTTAATCTGAAATCTGTTTCCTATTGTACACATGGTGGTCTGACAAAAATGATGGAGAGATTGTCGAAGTCGAGAAGTGGTCCTTTCAAATACAACACTATTTTTACTATTACGCTGTTCCTCAGAAAAGATATAAATCCTTCTCTTTTTAAAGCTGTTTACCGTTTCTGAAAGACTCACCGGTGCCCCCTCTCTGCCTCATATAGATCATAGCTATTCTTTAAACATTAGCTGCCATGCATAAAGACGTGTCACAGTTGAACTGGGAATGGAAAGCACCTCAGATACCACATGCAGGAGCCGTTTCAGGGGAACGGAGTGTGCTTCAAGTTCCAGACACTCTATCCTTAGACAGTTAACAATGCTGTGAGGCCTCCGGAGACCGAGACAGGAAGCTGGCTGTAGGGCCACGGAGAGCAGCACAAGTTCAGCTCCAAGGTAAAGTGCATAAAACTTTGAACCGGCAATCAATCATTTCATATTAAAAGACTCCAACGTGCTACGTTGTTGGAGTAGTTTTACAAACGCTGTAGTTCCTTTTGCGAGGTTACAATTTATGAGATTATTCCAAATACATAGATGGTTGGGCTCAGAACTTCGACATCTACATAAATTACGACTCAGAGAGAGGGAGAGAGAAAAATCAGCTGTCAGGACAGGCTACACACGTGTACCGCTCTGCATGGAGTAGGCCTTGAGGCGCTGCATGTTTAACATACAGGATTTGTATAGAGACAGACACATGCACCGTATAAATGCGACTACACACACACACACACACACACACACACACACACACACACACACTCATATACTGCTCACTGCATAGGCCCTTGCAGCAGTACATGCTTGTACACCCCATCCCTGCATTCTGCATTTTACAGTGTGTGATTTACGGCCCTGTATCTATGAGCAAACAGGCCAAAGCTAACAGCCCTGGAGAAAGCCCACAAACGCACACTTGCAAGTTCAACACAATGTCACACATAGCTCAGCCTCTCAGCGCCGGTACAAGGCTGCAGCGCCCAAAACTCCCATCGTATTCTGTGCTGCGCTGCCGCGCATGCTTCCCCCAACTCAATATGGTAATGTTATGGAAACAAAACCTAAACATTTACATTAGATGGCTGTAGGAGAGGAGGTCATGCTCTTCTACTTTCTTTCTTTCTTTTTTTTTTACTTTTGTCTCTCAGCTGCCGCCGAATCGCATGCATTTCCTGTGCTCTGGATGGAAAGGTGAAACATGCGGAGGGAAAGACTCGCTCTCTCAGAGTGGAGAAGGGCAACATTCCGAGAGGTTAAAACTGTACATCAACAGATAAGGCCGAGGTGGGCCATACATCATGTTGGGGGTCTGTCACAGGGAGGTTGAGGGCAAACTGAAACAAGCTAAATTTTAAACACAAGGGAGTCGTGTCACCAAGGCCCACGCGTCGCACAAAGGAAAACAAATGGAGTTGGACATTTCACCCAGAATTAATGCAATACAACAAAGACCTTGAGGTTAAAACTCCAGAGTTTGGGAGAGGATCGTAGAAGGGATTTAAAACTGAAGTAAGTCATAAAAACATTTGAAAGGATCAGTTAGATACGGTCTCCAGGAAATGGAAGCAGAGGTACAGTCAGCTCTGATCTACTAGAGCAGGTTGGAGCTCGCCCTGACTCTAGGCAAGTAGTTCTTGACATGGCTAAGGTTTCTTCAAACGCACAACCTCTACAAAATCAATCTAGCGGGAATAATAGGGAAAGACTTTGAAACTTGTAGGAATTGGGCCTTGTCATTTCAGTCTCAAGGAAAAGTATTTAATAAAATAGAGATATTTTTAGTAGATTTTGAAGTTTAATATTTGAGTATGGCCCAAAAACTTTATTTGCTAAGACTTTATTGCAAACAGTTTGGTTATCTCAGTCAAAATTAAATATTTATTAAAATTAACATCTAAAAAAACTGTATTTTACAATCTGGATTAAAAAAAAAATCCCTCTATTTTTCCAGATGTAGAGAGAATAATATGATAAACAGTAAAAGTGAAGCTACAACAGTAATAATAACTTTCAATATACCCAAATACAATGTGCTTAACAGAAATATCAGTTAAAGTTTAAATAAAACATAGTTTTATGTTATATATTTGTTAATCGGAGCAAACTTTATGTTTGCAATACGTTCTTTATTCCAAAAATCTTAAAAGACACTTGATTACAGTTTTTAGTTGAGGCAACGAAGCAAGTTGTATTGAAGAAAAAAATCTGATAAAAAAAAAAAAAAGAAGGCTGTAAAAATAAAAGAGTGTAAAAAGACTCTACATAGATGATATGTAGACAAAAGTTTTTTGGATGCAGTTTCTTTTTAATTTCCCTCCTAATTAAAAACAAAAAGTGAAATTCTTTGCACAAGGTGATGCCAACTGCGCAGTTTGCTTTTGTTAGACTGAAGGAAGTGAAAGGAAGTGAGTCTGGTGGAACAAATGAGAGTTTCATAAGCGGAAAGTGTCTCGTCGTAACTGGGCACGTGCTTATTACATACAACACAACCACCTCCCAGTCAGAGTCAGCCATTGACCAATAAACACCTAACTATGTAACGAGTTGGTGAAATTGTTTGTTAAATGTAGACTAATTTTAGTGTGGGGGTTTGGAGGGTGGGGGCACTTGACAAGTCCGGGCGTGGATTCCGGCTGCCAGCCACGCTTTTGCTGGTGTTAATGAGCGGGTGGCGGCCACATTTATAGCAGGTGCCAAGCAGCTTACTGCCACAGCCTAATGAGAGCGAGGCAGCGGGAACGTGAAAATGTTGAATGTAGAGGAAGAAGGAAGTTTTTTTTGTGTGTGTGTCTGTCTGCAAATCTCAAATAATGAAGATTTTTTTTTTTTTTCGCACCACAAATGCTGCAATTATAGTTGTTGGTAACGAATGTAAAAAAAAAAAAAAACCAAAAAAAACAAACTGTTCTGACCTGGAAAAAAGGTGCAAACTTATTGGTTTTCTGCTGCTCCTCTCAGTTCCCTCAGAAGTCCGAGGTTTATGGAGGTCAAACGGCACACCTTACTACAAACCTCAACACTTGAACATTTCTACTAAAAGTCAGATCGGGGTTAATTTGATCTGCCACATTTGGTGAGAAAAGAGCTTTTCTTAAACCCGGGCCGTGCACTTCTGCCAAAACACATTACACGACATGATGAATTATCAATAAAATCAAGACGAATCTCGGCTTTTTAGAAACTCCCCCTCGTTTCACTCCACATACCACACAGAGCCTTTTTAAACAAATGCCCCGGCGATGATTTAGATGTCGTAAGCCTCTACCTGAGGGTGAACTTCATGTTTCTGAGGTTTTCTTCCACAAAGCCCTCTTTGTTTTCAGCATCCATACATCAGGTCGTGCGGAAGGAGCCACTGAACTTCTGCCAAACATTAGCTTTAGTCATTGCTCTACTCCCTGAAATGCAGGTACAGAACCTGCTGGGCGTCTTTTAAAGACAGCAGCTGACCACGGTGAGGGGTTTAGAGGAATAAAAGTCTGTGTGTTAGGGGGAAAAAGAACTATGTACTAAGGATAAGTGAGAAATTGTCAACGTCAGACACATGACCTGTTGTTTCCAGGGTTGATTTTTTTTCACACAGCATGAAAACTTTCTCACCAGGTCGGATGGTAATGTTAGTGTGTGTATAGATTGCGCATAGTTTGTCATAGGTTAGTATTGATTATTGTGAGGTGATTGAACAACTGTATCTGGTCTGGAGGGCTTATGATATGATGATTCCCTTTTAGAACACTCAGTAAACTTTAAGAAAATGCAATATAAAATCAGACAGATTAGGATTATTACTGATTTTATAGACATAAGATATAAGTAAAATGTTTTGTGGCCTTTTCGATATATAGAACTTTGTTAATCCCTCACTAAATTATGGTTCCCGCAGCAGAACATTTCCCAACAAGTGATAAATAAAACAATACAACAGATACAGGCAAGGGTAGAATTAAGGTGGATGGTAGTCGATAAGTAAGTTAGTTTAATATAGATATTTCATTGTTGCCTATATTTTTTTTTGTGCCATGGCCACATTTTTCTTAAGAATCCCTGGTACACTCTACACTTTCTTTATATGTCCTACACAAAAAAATGACAGTTATGACATAAAAAAGTCCAATACGTTTGGCATGGTTTTCAATAACAAGGGCCTCAGTAAAAATCCTTTATACAAAATATTTGTAATTATTTCTTGTATAATTTTTTTTTCAGGTAAACACGTATAACCTTCTGATTTTAATCACTGCTGCTTTTGGATGTATACCAACTGTTTTGGAAATAACAGTTGTTGGATGAGGGATGTCTTTCAACAGTGGGGGAAAAAAAAAAAAACATTGAAAAAATATACAGTACAATCCATTGTCTGGAAGTAATGGGGGATGGATGGAAAAGTTAACCTCTCGTTGGCAGGTTATTTGCACGTAGAGCTAAAAATATAAACCCGGCCCTCCCACCTCACCTTTATTTTTCCTCATAGACTAGGAAGGGTTCAACACGGTCCCGGTATGTGAAACACAAATACAGGGCAACTCCAAATGTCACGTAAGCAGCGTAATTAAGGTGGAAAATAAAGCCATAAAATGTATAACAAGTCTTGTCAGGTGTAATATTTCATATCATAGACATATTTATGTTTTTTAGTGATGGGTTCTGGTAATGGGAGGTGACATAGATGTGGGTGGAAGTGTAATTTTTGAGCAGAGGTGGAGGTCGGTATGGTTTGAGTAGAATTGGGGCAAAAGGTTCTGGGTTCCAAACACTTAAATAAAATAGGTAGTTTGTAAAAAAAAAATGTCTTTGCAATTAAAACAAAGATTAGGTTCAATTCAAACTTAATTTTTTTGGATGATTCAATCCAAACATGTAGATATATACATTTTCTATCCCCAATTTTTTTTTTTTTATCTGTACATCTTTGCAGATTAGCACAAACAGACGGTACATTTTAAATTACTTTATTGAACGTTGAGGTTTTTTTTTTATTTTTTATGTAGTGCTAGCATCACTATTGCCTGTATCAGGACTGGTGTTGGCTAATGTTAGTTCAGGTGCCAGTGCTACTCTGGGCTGGTGAGATTCACCTCCAATTGTGTAAAACTATGGGTCTCAAAGACGACTGTAGCCAAACCCTCAACAGTATCTTTGAAAAGTTCTTTATCTTCCTCTAACCAATTATCACTTGCTCTGTCACCCAGTCCCAGTCCCAGTCCCCCTCGTGTCCCCCAGTCACCCTGAATCTTATCACTGCTCTTAAACGCCCTTAAAAATGACCTAATTGTAACTGATTATTTTTAATCACTTATCTAATTCCTGATTCTCTTACTTAGACTAACTTTTTGCTATTTTGATGGTCCGTCAGAGAAACATGGAACATACTGTCATCACCATTTGGTCCAAGTTAGGTTCTATGTGTGGGATATCATTGTTTAAAACTTTTTTTTTTTATTCTAATCACTGTTTGGAACTTACTAGATCCCTTAACTGGGCATGTCGCCTACTACGTTAGCAAAACCTTCTTAGAAAAACATTTGTGTGAGTGAGTGAGTGTGTGTGTGTGTGTGTGCAAAATGCTGGTTCCTTTCAAATCTATCGCGTCACGGTCCAATATACTTAGACACAAGCTGGTCTGCTTGGACGTGAAGTGAAACCAAACAAGGTGTGGCCTGACTTGATGTTCGTTTGTTCACTGTTCAGGAATCAATTTTGAGGACCCTGTGTGTGACAGTGCAACCTTCTGATGACAACTCTGAGATGATGTCAGAGAACTTCAGTCAGTCGTGGAACAACATGACCTTTAGACAAAGATTGAGGAGTTACCACCGTATTAACATGGTTAAACTCGAGTTACACGTTGTGTAGTAATACACTGGGCAGAACTCACTGGACCCAAACCCATTGCACCACAATCTGAGCCTCAAAGACAGCTCTTATCCAGAATCCAGTCAACTCCCCCAAGAAAATCACAAACCAAACGTGTAGATTTCCAAAAGATCTATGTTCCATGCCAGCTCCTCCTCATTTACTGGGGTGGATATTGTCAAGAACAGTTGCTGGTATAAATCCTAGATTCTGACTCATCTATAGGATTGTGAATTTAAGGAGGAATAAAGGCGGTGACCAAAAACAGTCAGAACATCCAGCTAAAATATTAATCTCTCTAACCCGACTTTTGAGTCTATCAGTCAGATTTGGTCTTTCATCCATCGTTGGTGGTTCAGACCCTAAAAATGACTGAGTGTCTTTATAATTGCAGCGACTAGGTTTACATTCAAATGGTCAGAGCTCATCTGATCTTTCCTCTGATATTGACTCTCCATCCCATATAATGACTCCTTATATCATGAAAATGGCTTCATCTTCCTCAGTTATGACACACTGAGTGGGTATTCATTAAGACTTGATGTGGCTATTATTATATTCTATTACGGCAATGGGTGCTTCCACAGCAATCACTCCACAGAAACTATGGGTTGGCAATAATCATATCAGTGAGTCCGATGTAAAAACAATAAATGCAGTCATTCTTCATTCTAAAGAAAACCATTTCTATATCTAAATATGGGGACGTGCAAATGACGGACCAGAAACGCGTCTCTTAGGCTTTCACTGTTTTCAGATGAGGATAATTAGTCTCAGTAGTCAAACACTGGCCACAATGCTAATTTGGTGATCTGCCTGGAGAGTCCCTCTTGTCTTTGATGAGTCCCCCTGTCTGCAAGTTGTTCTTGGAGACAGGAAGCTCCCTGTTGTGGCGGGCGAGCAGGCTGGGGGGCTGGGAGCCCGTGCAAACAGAAAGGGCCACAGCATCAGGGGGATACATGCTCCTTTAACCTGTTATTGTGAACTCCCAACAGCCCTAGCTGATAATTGCCACCTGTCTCCTGGGATGCACAGTCACCAGCAGGCAGAGGGACGGCCATTCTGCGTCTGTTGCTGCTCCTTCTCACCCTGGACATTCTGGACCTAATCCTGCCCTTAACCCTAGCGAGTAATGTGTTTTCAATTTGGGATGATCCCCTACTACAGGCCCCGTCCTAATCAACAACAGTTTGCACTGTAACCCTATCTGCCCTCGCTGGGGCAGCGTCAGTCTGACTGGGCGCCTGCAGTCCTGATGTGTCCAGCTGAGGAACGGTGTTATGTACATCTGTGTATGCGGATGATATGGTGTTTACGTGTGAGGTCACAGGATGAGTGTTTGATACTGTTTGTTTTTAACGTACACAAATGAGATGACATGTAAACATTATGCAACTTTGAACAATATAGCGGCCACAAAACAACTAGCATAGGGTTCCAGAGCTAGAGCTATTTTTACATTGGAAACAATATAGGAATTGGAAATAAGTCACCTAAGCCAATTTATTTCACCAGTTAGTCCTCTTTTCCTTACGGCTTGTCCCTTTTTCAGGGGTTGCCACAGAGGGTCAACTATTTCCATCTCCCACTGCTTCTGTATCCTCAACACTACCTCCATGTCCTCCCTCACTGTATCCATCAACCTCTTCTTTGTCTCCTACCTGGTAGCTCCATCTCTAGGATCATTCTTCTAATGTATCCACTGTCCCTCCTCTGAACATGTCCAAACCATCTCAATCTAGCTTCTCTAGCTTTTTCTCCAAACCTGCCTGTATGTGTTGTCCCTCTATGCTTTTCCTTGTGGTTTGTCCCTTTTTTAAGGGGTTGCCACAGCGAATCAACATTTTCCTTCTCAACTCAGGCCCTGACTGATCCGGTATCTAATTATTATTATTATTACTATTATTATTATTATTATTATTATTATTATTATTATTATTATTATTATTATATCACCAGTAAGTACTTTATTAAAACATACATAGCAACTACATCAGTCCATTCAATACATCCACACACAATTTACAATTTGTCAAAGACCATTTACCTCTTACAACCAGTGTCACGTTTAGATACTACTAAAATACATTATTAGATACCAAAGCTCATGTACTAGTCTACAGTGACTAAATCTCAGCCATATTTCCACAATTTTAAATTTACTGCAATTTGATTTGATGGTCGTATGAGAAATGTGAAAAAAAGCTAAAACAGCAGCCCTGGGTGTTTGTTGTTGTGTTGTTGGGCCTCTTGGCCTCTGCATCCATGAGTGGAACCCTGCCCCAAAATTAGAGTGTGGCCTCCAATGTCTCCCTGGGAGGAAAAAAAAAAAAGAAGCCTGGCTTTCGTCCAAGTCAGCACCTTTGGAAGTGCAGTCGTGTTACCACCACTAAATCAACATGTCAGCACCTGGACCAGTGAACTTCTTCACCTAGGCTCCACAGTTTACAGCTACTTCACTGACGGAATTGACATACATGTCTTCCTTTCTTTTGTTGAATTTAAATCCTTTCTTAAATATTACAATTTTTTTGCTTGTGCATGAAAGTAGACAATGGATTCTGTCAATGATTTAAGATTTGCCAGCAGAACAAAGAAGCCCTGAGTAAAAAACCTTGTGAAATCCCGCATGAAATATTCTCACCATTAACCTTGGTCTCTGAGGCCAAAATGGAACGGTCCAAGTTTGGGGGTAAATTTGGAGATGAACACAAGCGAAGGACCTCAGAAAGCTGTGTGCTTACTCTGCAGTCTGTTTACATTCCTGAGGGTAATTTTAGCCCCTAGAGGGGAGAGCAGAGCAGGGGGTCCAACATGTCGTTGGTGCTTGTCAGTGGTGGACAGGAGAGTCGGCACACTGGCGGTGCCTGGGGCAAGTTTGTGGTACACAGGAACACTCTCACATCCAAAAGGCAAACCGCTGGACTAATTATTCATTCATTTCATGATTTGACACTATTTATCAGGCTTTTTGTAAGAATTTAGATTTTAAAGTTATAATTTGATTTCTATAATAAATCTATTATAAAACCAACTCTGAGACAAATAATAATAAAAAACTATATATACCTTTTTGTTATTT
>JAFBJS010016697.1:0-15889 GCA_016785265.1 Paraplagusia blochii | reverse complement strand
TGAATATATATATGTGTATATATGTATATACATATATACATATATGTATAAATATATATACATATATATGTATATATATGTATATATGTATATATGTATATATGTTTATATATATGTATATATATATATAAATATATACACACATATATAAGAGTATATAAGCGTATAAGAGTATATATATATTATACTCTTACACGCTCTCACAGTGCAAACACATGGACACGTTGCTTTCTTGCCCTTTGATGGGACACACTGGGCTGGGAGTGATAAAAAGACAAATCCCAACACACACACACACACACACACACACACACACATATAAATATATATATGTGTGTTTGTAAAATATGCTTAAAATGTTTTGGCAAGAAATCTATTTACAATATATTCCTGTTTTTTTCAGGTCCAATGATGCAGTCCCATTTCTTTTTTTCCTTTTCTTTTTTTTTTTTTTTTTTTGCCAAAAACAAATCTGCTTTCTTTAATCTTCTGACTCATTTGTCCCTTGAAATATATGAATCCATGTTATTTTGTGATTTTGTTAGCATTTAAAATTATTCATAAATTTGTTAGCATTTCAAATTATTCATAAAATCTGGCAATAAAAGGTCTTCCCAGCTAAAGACATTCAGTGTGTTGTGTCCACAGGCCCACCGCTGACACCATTAGCTTTGGGAAATGTAGGATATCCGTCGTGTTTACACTTTTGATCCGTGGTGCAAATCTAATTTCATTGTAGTTTTTAAAAATTTGCTATACAAACAAAACAATGTTCCCGGCTCAAGACTCAGTGGGAGCTCCTGTTTTGTGTGTGTGTGTGTGTGTTGGGATTTGTCTTTTTATTACTCCCAGCCCAGTGTGTCCCATCAAAGGGCAAGAAAGCAACGTGTCCATGTGTTTGCACTGTGAGAGCGTGTAAGAGCGAAGGGAGAGAGGGACAGAAAGAGGAGGAGAGGCTCGGAGCTTATCGAAACTAATTAGGCGAGGGATCAGGATGGAAGTTAAATACTGGGCTCCATGTAATGAAAGAAGCAGAGTAAGGGACATCTAGGGGTCAGACCCACACCAAACAGTGGTCCTCGGGCAATCTGGTATTGATTTTCACTCGTTTGGGGAAAAAGGTGGGCAAGAGGGAAAGAGCTGGAGAGTGAGAGAGGGGGGAGAGAAAGAGGGAGGCAGCAGGGCAGAGTCTAAGGGTCTAGCGAGTTGTCAACTTGACAGTTTAACCCCTTTTGGAGGAGAACAAACAAACAGAGGGATCTCCGGGGCTGACAGTGTTGATCTGTCATGGCGATGACACTGCAAAGCCCCGCAAAATGGCCACACAGGAGAGGAGGGAGAAGAGGGAGAGGGGGCTGACACAGATATGCACAGGCACGTTCTCCAAATGTGACACTGACGTTTGACTGTATTCTGCCCACAACACAGGGTTGACAACAACTTTAAGCATGGTTGTTCAATATATAAGCAGGAAACTGTGGCAAACATATACTGTACATATATAGCAGAAGAAGCAGCATAAATACATATACACACACATATATATACTGTATATATATATATATATATAAAACTACATATATATATAACTACATATATAACTTACCTATATAACATCTGCAATTCTTTAAAGGTCATGGCATTAGCAATATCAGGGATTTATTACATTAATACTAAAGATGTTAGAAATGTCATCTATTAAAATCAGCAGAAACTCCAGTATATTATAACATGTCTCCACTGACTCTCATGTAGTTCTATTAATTTCTCTTATAATTAATATTTTTTTAAAGAAGCTCATTTCCTGCAGTAAAGTAATCCAGTAGTTCTTAATTGGTGTTTAATTTATTTTTATTCCATTTAAATAGCAAAGATATAACTGTCTTTAATTTCTACATGGTAGGACGAGACATTTCAAAAGTTATTCAGGTGATTAACTTTAATCAGGCCTAAAAAATCATTACATTACATTTATCGGTTGCTTTTATTTAAAGCTACTAACAATTTGAGAAACAATTAGATTTACATAGATCTTTGTAAACAAATACATTACATAGAAGTAAGAAGAAAGAGGGTGGATGTTAAATTATGCTTGCGTTCAGAAAAATAACGGCAAAAAAAAAAAAAAAGACAACGACTTCATAGAGAATTATGGAAATGGTTGTGGTGATGCTGCACTGCCTTTAGAATTGATGATGAGGGACTGGTCAACATAACAAGAACCTAGGTGTGACTTTTGACCTTAAGAATCAACTTCACATTTAAAGATGTAAATCAGTGGTTGTTCCACTTGGTTAGGTCTATATCAGAAGACTTTCAGTTACAAGATAAGTTTTGTCATTTACGAACCATTTAGTACAACTATTATACAAATTATTCTTATTTTGTTAAAAAACATCAACATTATGTATTGTGATGCTAGTGTTCCTCCGCAGTCACAGCCCAGAGTTGAGGACCATCACCTCCAAAGTCATTCATTCATTCATCCTCTGCTAGTCCGTTGCCGGTTTGCAGGGGCAGCACCATCCAAATGACATTGCACCATACTGTCAGCCTTCCTGTGGGTGGTGAGCCCACAAGAAGTTGGGTGGGTTGGCACGATGCTATGTTCAGAGCACCTCTGAACTCTATGTTCAGAGTAGATTCTGGTGGATTAGAACCTGAACCCCTGTGGACCCAAGTCCGCTTCTTAACCACTAGGCCACTACTGTCAACGCACCTCCAAAGTCATTCCTCAAAACCCCCTTTTACTCTTCCCCTTAAACTGCTGTTCAGTAATGTTGCCTTGGGGGACTCCATTAGTGTGGTCATGAGGAGACCCTCCTATTTCTTACTTACACATTGCACACACACACACACACACACACATACAAACAGCAAACACTGTCCACGTCAAATTACAGCAGCCCCCGTCGTCCCTATTACGACCCGGGAACGCTCCATCATGACGGATGCTACGGGGTCCCTCACTTGTCAGCAGTTGTCAGGCAGATAAAGGGAGTCTGGATACACACAACTGACAGGTAATCTTAATGTCTTCAATTAGTCCAATTAGGCCTGTCATAAACAATTCCAAAAGTGTGTGACCAACACAAACAGATAAATGCACACACACATGCCAGACGACCAGGTCTGCAGGGTATTAATGGGAAGGGTAATGGATAAATCAGTGGATGGTTGACTTGTCTCGACTTGCACCCCTGCAAACACACATGCACCTCTAACCCTCACCCCCAGCCTCCCCCGTCCCCTCTGCTCTCAGCTGTGCTCTGGCTGCTGGCTGCTACCTGGTCACTTTAAATTGTACCATCTCCTTTCATTAGCGTGTCACGGGATGAGAATCTGAAAGGCTGTGACAAAATTCATTTGTGATGAGCAGGAGCAGATTGTCTAAAGCAGGTGCTATAACACAGCTAAAACAAAGGCAGAGACGTGGTGTGTGTGTGTGTGTGTGTGTGTGTGGGAGAGCGAGAGTGAGAAGGGTTTTTCCCTGGTCTTCACTTTCAGTTCATGTCCTTGCCGTGGTAAATGGGTAATGACAGAAAAGTACTTCTGAAAAAAAGATGAGAAATAAAGAACAGGGACCAGAGAATAATGGTTCCAATGAACTCCTGGAGCGTTTACAAAAATTGTGGCCAAATCTAAATATTTTCTCCAGCGTGACTAAATAGGTCAACACCTCTGTGCGCTTGTGATGTGCGATAACTAACACAGTTTGATTTGGTCTGGCCGATATAATATCTTATCGCAGAGCAGTGGTGACACCCACATTACATCATCAGTTCTTTGTCTTTAAATACTACTGCAAGGGACTCACTATCAATTTATTTTGGGTTTTTCTCTCCCCGGGGGAACCAAGATACATTTCAGTACAGTACGATGGCTGAAGTTTTCAAACTGGAAGCCATGACAATATTTAAGTCGACATCAATTTTTGAAGCAGACCTTCACATGAGCACGCATTAAGACAATGACAAGAGATAAGAGAACAAAAAAATGTGTATGCAATGAAAAGTACAAGCGGGTGAAGATGGAGGGATGGACTTTGAAATGTACGCTAACATTTATTTACCAGGCAAAAAAAAAACCAACCAAAACTAAGTTAGATATTTTCACTAGCAGTCAAATATTATTAATTTCATTAACTTAATTAACAAAAATACCTGCAGTGAGACTGCTTTTTTGGTCATCTTTCTTTAAAATCATCCGTCTAAATAAATTATTATTATTAATATTTTTTCTGATGGACATTTAAGAAACATGATATACAACAGCTAATGTTTGGAAAGAAAACCCAAGACCTCACTTAGGTTGGCCTCAATGAGATCATAGCTTGTTCCGAGTTCATGAACTCTACCATGTTAAATCTAGTTAAAGCTAGTTTTCAAACATTCATCGGATCATAACAACAAAATCACCCCCACCCCTAAAAAACCTCTTTCCATGCCTTTCAGCCAGCTTTCTTTTTTTCTATTTGCACACCTAAAATACTTTTTATACAGTGTTGTAAGCATTAAATAAACCTTGTCACTTGATGAACTGCTCAACAGTCTGTGGTCAGATGTACCTTTTTCATATTATGCTAAAGAAATTGACAACAGAAGACAGGTCTTGACCACAGACAAGTCATTAATGAGGTGGACACCAATGAACATTCAGAGATCTGACGTCACATTTTTTTTTTTTAAATGGCAAATATATCTAGAATATTTATGTGTGATGATGGCAGGTCAGATTTAATTCAGCACTCAATTTTATTTAGTAGATGTTTCTAATTCTTTTTTCATTTTCTCTGTGTGTGTATTCTGCAGTGGTATAGTCTCATGGAATGCTCCTGTTATACTGAGCTTATGTGATCTAAAACAGTGGTCCCCAACCACTGGGCCAGGGACCGGTACTGGTCCATGGGTGGATTGGTGTCAGCCTGCAGAGCCTTTTGGCTCCATCTGTCTATTACTTCCACTTGATCCATACCCATATCAACAAAAGAACTGAACAATAGAATGACTAGGATTCCATCATCAATAATGCAACTATATTTGATTAGGAAATATTTTCTCAGTGAAGACAACAACAATAAACTCAAAATGATTGAGTATGATTAATCATTAATATAAGATTCTAACGTTTTATACCGGTCTGGTAGCAGAGAATTATAGGCTGGATGCACATGAGATGTCCTTGTTGTGTGCATGCACAATTAAATCGGGTAGGAAGATTTTATAGGTAGGAAAATATTTCAGAACACCAGAAATTTCATTTTATTAAGGGGTATTTATCTGCCACAACTTAATGACTGGTCGGTAAAAAAAAAGTACTAGACATTTAACCGGTTTGTGGCGCAAAAAAGGTTGGGAAACACTAATCTAAAACTGGAATTTTAGTAGTTTCATCTTTTTAGTCCTATAGTTTTAGTTTTTTCCCTTTCTGTTTCAATATATAAACAATATGTCACAAGTTTAAAATGATAAACTGATCCATTTGAATTTGACAAAGTATTCAATTATTTCCTCAAATCACCCAGTGAATTCACATTCCACTAAAAAAAAAAAAAAGGTCAAGACAACTTTTCTAGCACAGGGATTATATTTAACCAAGAAAACATTTTAAATAGAACATGACAACATGACACGTTCTATCTTGAAAGAGCTCAAGTCATGTTTTCATTCAAAAAGTCATACTGGAACATGGAGACTAAAACCAACTGCCCTGAAAAAATATCTATGTTGGACCCCAAATTCTCCAGTTGATCTTTCCTCAGCAAAGGCTGGAATGGCAAGCGATGAAAAATAGGAGAAAGGAAAGAGAGAGAAAAGCCGTCATTGGGAAGTTGTAATAGGAAATTGCTTTTGGCAACTATTTGTTCAAGCACCACATTTTTTCTTCCATTTCTTTCTTATGCCAACCCAGCGAGACCCCATTGGAAAACAGGGCAGGTCCCCCTAATGAGTAATCTATTTCAAAGCAGTCGTGTCTGGGCATGACAGTTTACTGAGAGGCTTGAAGAACTGGTAATTACCAGTGTTACGGGGCAATTAATGCATATTACACTGCGGCACTCATGGTGGTGACTGTCAGCTCCCCAATAAAAATGAGCACTCTTCAGCTAAAGGGTGACATTAATTGGGTCCTTAATGACTATGCAGAGGAACCAAGCCAAATAGGAACAAAACAGGGGACTCGCTTCGACTCCAGCAGAAGGCTGGAAATTGGACTAAAAATGAGATTAATTGCTGTTTAGAAAAAAAAAAAGGGACGAGGAAAAATGTGGCAAAGGAAAGAAAGGGGGAAGAGGTTTGAATTATAGGGTGTGGAGAGCAAAGGCTTCACGTACAAATGACAGTCCAATTATTTATTCCATACTGGATCTACTATACCTTTAAAAAAGAAAAACAGTACTAAAGACTTTTAAATGGCGGGCTGCAACAACAACTGTTCTTCTTCTATCAAGATTAAATGTTATAACGCTGAAAAAGGAGGACTCTGACTGGTGCGTGGTGAAATCTGAGCTTTTGTGGTCTTTGTTTTGATCCTGCATTTATTTAAGTGCTTGTGTTTACATTGAGCTCCAAGTAGGCAGTATGAGAGGCAGGGCAACCAAGTGGAAACTTTAATTTCTGCCCCTTTTATCCACCGTGTCTAGATTGTTTATCCCTAATGTCCTGGTAATTCATGGTGTAGCTGCTGTTATGGACTGTAGATAGAGGTAGATTAATCTAAGCTATTTCATCTATCGTCAGCATTGTCCATGTCTGAAGTTTTACGAGGTCATTTTAAGTCTTAATGAAAGATTACATTTTTGATTGAATGATTTAGTTTTATGTATTTATGTATATCTTTGGCTGATAATTAATGTGTTTTTTTCATAACGACTACCTTTATTACCTTCAATGCCATCTTCAGTCTTGCTAGGTAGCTAAATATTTTATTATTTAAAACAGTGTTCTTCATTTATTGCAGTTTTTTAAGTTATCTATTGAAGATGATTCTTAAAATTAGAAAACAAAATGAATTTTTTACATTTTTTTGCAATTAATAGGAAACTATTATAATCTGTTTTGGTCATAACACCCACTACATTTGCATATGAAATACGTTATTGCATATACATACATATATAAGCATATGTATGTATTTATGTATGTTGATATATGTATATATGTATATATGTCTGTGTATTTATCTGTATATATATATTTATATATACACACATATATTTTTACACAATACTGTATACACTATACTATGACAGAAAAGCTCCTCTGTCTTATTTGAGGAGCTTTGTCTCAGTGGATAAAGAGCCACAGGCGTACAGTATTTTTATGTTTTTAAAACACCCACAGACTGAACATAAGCTCGTGATAAAACATCTCCGCTCCTCATTAATATGCAAAGAAGCTTTGTCACTAAACATGAGGACGGACAGGAGAAGTGTATGTGCAGCCGCAGTCTTTTCCATTTCATGGAGAATAATTTAGAATCCCACGGCAGGGATTTCTGGGTCACACAAAAAGTCAACGGAACTTTGATCTACAGTGAATCTGCAAATACCCAAGCCTTTCACATCAAAACAGTTTGTTCTGATGGAGATCAACAATGTGGCAAAAAAGTGATTTAGATGAATGTGGTTTGAGCCGTGCGCACCGCCTGATTACGTATGCTACCAAATTGTAAAAAAAAAAAAATATCAGCATGCAAGCCACGCTGTCATTTGTATGCATGTTTGATTTTGGATTTTTTAATTTTATTTAAATATGCAGTTAGAAATAGTTCGGCTCTGCCTCCTGCACTATCATGCTGCACACTCACACTGTCATTGGACCTGATAGAACTCTTCCGCTTCAAAGCTAGCTTTGCAATGGAGAAAGGAAAAGCGCAGAGATATTTGAATTGCAAAAAAGCCTCATCCTCCAAAGGAGGGGGGCAAATTCAAGGCAACCTGTCAGAGTTAGAGACGCCCCCACCCACCATCCCCAACCCTAGAAAACCCTCAGCACAAAAAAGGCAACATATTCATAGCGCTAGAATCGCTCTTCCTGCTAATTTACCATGTCCAAATTTGTGTAATAGGATATGACACATTTTACAGCGGATTGTGGGAGACGAAAAAAAAAACTTTAATTTGAAGGGAGAACCATAAAATGTTTAAGCTGCCCCTGCGTTGAACTGAAATCCACCGTACAAATCCAGGTTCCTAAGACAACCTGACATGAGTTTGATTACAGACTGAGATGTAATTAGCTGCTTAAGTTTATCCCGCTGAAGGCTGCAGTGAGCAACGCCACTTATCACACTCACTATTTCAACAAATCCAAACAGACTTTTAGATTCTACAGGAGTTCTTCTCCCTCTGGACTCACTTTATCACCTTTTGCACACAGAAACTCTTACTGCTTACAGTTTTTTTTTTTCATTTGACAGAAAGCTGTGAAAAAATGCAATATATAATCTTAATGACAAATCAGTTCTGTGACTCAGTGCATATTTGAAAACACAGAGGTCCCCCAGACTGATGCCAGAATAAATACAACTTTGAAGCCAAAATTTACAAGTCTAGTCATGAAAGCCATGAACAACATTAACAGTAATAAATACTCATCCTGAGACGTTTTTTCAAAAAAGGAAAGGGGGAAAAAAAAATCTCTGCCGAAAGAGAGGCACACTCATCTCCTGTGTTTATGAGGGTAAATTTATTTGCCACAGTTTCCGTCTTACCTTGAATTTAAAGATGGGGTGGAGGAAAAAAAACATAACAATAAACACTTAGGAAACGTCTGGGTTTGGACACATGTAAGTGAGTTAGTAAGTAAACAAGTAGGAGGTAAAATAATCTGTTGACGTAGAGGTAAACAGCTACTCTTTTGGGGCTCGGCTGCTCAGACATCAAGGTGTTTTATAGGTAAATGTTCCTTCGCCTATAAAAAAGTATACTGAACACTGTGTGCAGAAAAGAAAGGAAATCTCCCTTAAATGAAAAGAGAAATACTCAATGGTCTCCAGAATTGTTATCAGGCAAAAGCACCAAGAAATCTATTGGTTATGTTTGTAACATTATTTTATTAACGGAAATTTGTCACAATTTGTCAATTGACACATCTAGACAAATTTGTCAAATTGTCTAGATGTCAAAAAAATAAATTTGGTAACAGTTTTAATTTGTTTTGCTGTGTTGTTTTTTTTTTTGTTGTCTTGATGAAGACATATGTCCTTCAAAGTTCCTATGTTTAAATATATATATATATATAAATATATGTATATACACTCAATATACTCAGGGGGACAAAAAAAAACAAAACAATTCTGGTTATTTTTTGGTTATAAGTTAAGGGAACAATCTGATTACCAACTGGGGTAGAGAGATTTTGGACAGTGGGGCATATGCACTCCATGAGTGGATTTTTCCATGAGTGAATTGCAATTGCATTATGATGCATTCAAGTACTTTATATGCAAACAAACGTATATAAGGAATCAACACGTAACAAAGCCTTAACACTTTGCATTTCTGCGCCAACGTAAATTATGCCAATGATACCAACTGACATGAAACGTAGTTTTCGTGTCTGTGTAGGTTTTCAGTCATTTAGATCATTCATTCATCTGCTTCTGCTTGTCCGGTGCTGGGATCGCAGGGCAGTGCCATACTGTGAGCACCACCCACAGGTAGTTGGGTGGGGAAGGTGCTATGCTCAGAGCACCTCAGTGGTAACCTGGCAGCTGGTGGATTCGAACCTGAAGCCCAGCGGAACCAAGTCCTCTTCCTTAACCACTAGGCCACCACTGCCGCCTCACACAGATCAGTCTCCAAAAACTAGTTACCTTGAGGGAAACGTGGCATAGGTTTCTTGACGATGTTTCCCTTATCATCCAAGAGGCTTCTTTGGTTTGTTTTTTTGCACTTCCCTTTAACATGTTGCTGTGCGACTTCTGCAAAAGTTGACATTGGAATGCCACTGCATTTTTAGGGTAGCCACTTTTCTGAAAGTTTGTCATACTGTCAGTAAATGGACGTTTCCCCCTTTAATAAAGCAGCTCAGATCTAGGGAACTTCAACGCATTGTTCACACAACACCACCCAGCAGTCCAACCTTCTTAACTGCCCATACTTCCCAAGTGGAGCGGGTAGACAACCTGGAGACAGGTCTGAGAAGAAATCAAACTTGAATGATGGATGGCTTTACTGCACAATGACCTCTGTCACTGGGTTCTTGCCCTAAATCAATGGTGGCGATAACGGCCCTGCAACAGCGCTCACCTTGGTATGTTCACCAGAAGACCTTATCTATGGCAGGAGGAAGTATGAGTAATAACCAAAGACAAGCTACGACAAAACCACTAACCCCACCTTGTCAAACATAATTTACAATGTATATCCAACCTCCACTCCCCCCTTACTCCTCCTTACTCACCCCACCTCCACACGCTGCTGTTAAAATAGTAATTATGGGAACCAAAGACATATGAAACTCAGTTTAGAAAATGACCTGCTGCAAATGGTTTGGACAACATTGAAGACAAAACTACCAACTCGCAGAGAGAATCGTTTTAAAATTATGTTGAAGGTTTTCACAACCGAAAAAGGAGTTTTCGTCAGGAAACATTGTTTACGCTGGAGATAAAATCAAATAGGATAATTTCTTTGGTATCACAGTGCATTTTTATGTGGTGTGTATCTGGAGCTCCTCCAAAGTTTCACTATTTTTTAAAGCTATTTTGAGTTTTATGTCATTGCCATTTTGTTGATAGGAAACATTGTAGTATGATTGGAATCCTAATTATGTTGGATGTTGCATAGACTAAAAAAGGTTTAGTCTCCAGCTGAGTTTTAACAACAAAAAGAAAATATTTTCATTTTGTCTTTCTCCTGGTGTTGAAGTACTTTTTGGTTCGCAAAACTAGTAAATTCATCTGCCACTGAGTTGCCACAGGTCACAGCCATTTAAAGACAAGAGCCTAAAACTCATTGACAATATATTATAATCACATCTTGTCGCGTTCCTTTTACTTTTCATGGTAGATCTCAGTTTTTACTTTAGATTTTCATTTTAGGGCAGGTGTATGGTTGTAAATATTTAACACATTTGTTTGACAAAAAAATAATTTTTTTTTTCAAAATAAAATGTTTAAATTAACTCATAATAATTTTATGTTCACTAACGATGTATTTGAGCACCTAGGCATAAATTTACCAAAGGCAGTACATTGAACAAAAAATGTTACATTACTTATTGATACAAAATAAATTGGAAGCTAACATTTTTTTTAACTTAGTTTTGTAGTTTGAATCTACAGGATTTGAGGACAGGTGAACTCGGTCTAATCTTTATCCGCTTAAAGTGGCCATAAACTCCAGAACAATAGTGTGAATAATATCCTGGAACTTAAGCAGTGTAATATCTGTGTTGATTGTCCAAACCTTCTGTGAGGCATTCAGGCAGCGGTCAGAGGCTAAAGTTGAGAGAACGGCTGACAGGAAGTAGAAGCCAAGACTTTATGAAGATTACAGCACTGAGAACTCTGAGACCTCGCACTAGTTCTTCATATGACTGTGTGTATGCGTGTGATGAAGTGTGCGTGGGTGTGCGACCCAGAATGAGACGCAAGAGAGCTCGGCAAGAGAGCAAAGCACGCTTCCAGTCTGTCGCATCAAAATCGTGGAGGGCGAGCAAACGTGACGTGAAACGTTGCAATTAGCTGACCCCCATTCTGAAGAAGTCACGGTTAGAAAAGTCCGGCCTTCGGGAACCGCAATTAATATAGTTTTCTTTTTCATTCAAAATGACATTTGACAAGGTTAGTAATATTTCAGCAAACTACAAAAACATTTCTCTGGTCCTGATTCCTTTTTTTTCTCGCTTTGAGGGAGCCCAGGTGAACTCGGCAAAAGTTTCCCATGAACTCACAGATAAAACATAAAGACAAAATAAGCCAAAAAGCCAGTTTTGGGTCAATAGATGGAAAAGAGAGTCGATCAAAGTTTGTAGTTTCATTTTGATCCAAAAGGTAAAAGCCTAGTGTACCATAATTGTTGGAATAACTGATAACAGAAATTGTTCAAGAAAGACAAAGGTCATATTAAAAATTGAATATTGAGAATAGCAATGTGATGCATATAATGATAATTGTTTAACAAAGTGTGAAATAGTTTATTCTTTTTTTTTTATGGACTATTTACACGAGACCTTTCAGAATGAAGTGCTGTTTAAAATCTGCCAACATAACATAAGTAAACAGTTTTATCTGACAAACAAAACTGGAGATACATCAAAGTAAGTGACGACAAAATGTTAGGCTGGATTTCTGTTAAAGTAAGTGAATAGTTCAAGCGTCAGGTGTCAGTGTGCAGAGAGTGGAGCAGACAAATCTGAGCTGCAGCTGCTGTAAAACTGAAGTGGCAACTTCTACCTGAGGCCACACCACAAGTGGCCTTTTTTCCTGGCCTTTCACTCGTAACCTTCAAGAGCAGTTACAAAATATTTGGATTCTCACTTGAACCACAAAGATGCCTTTAAAGAGAAAATCTGGGGGGGTTTAACACAGCGATCTCTGCCATAAGATATGGCTATATTTCTCTGAGATCTCCGTGCATGGTCTTCCAAGGGGCGGGAAGAAAAAAAAACCCTGGACTTCTTCCCTCTTACGCCTCTGATATTGCCAAACAATCTAAAGTAAAAGGATTGGACATCACAGGTTTGAGGTTACTACCTTTATGGTTGAACCCAACACCATTGACGGTCAAATGTGAACTTCAACTCACGAAAAGCACTTTTGCATTATCGCTGAAGGTGACAGTGAAGCCGTTACTCTGAGCGCACGTTTGCTCTGAGGAGTGTTTTAATAGGACAGATTTGCCAAAAAGCATTTTTCCTCACAATTTATAGACCTGACATAGCCTGCAGAGACAAATCCCTTGACCTGGTAGATCTTGTACATTAACTTGGAGAATTGATGAGCAAAATCAAAAGGTCAGCACTTGGACACGGGCTCCTCATGTGTCTTTGATTACACACTCCCACTAAGGGACAGGGAAGCAGAGATGTTTAAGCTATCAGGCAATCAGACCGTCGAGAGACGTGAAACTCAAACCAGAGATGGGAGAGCGCTGCCTGGGAACAGAGATGAGGGGGGAGAAGGTTGTGATGAAGCTTTTTAACTAATGCCAGGCCGGTAAGAAAAGACTCAGATGTGCTTTGTATCTCTTTCACTGTTTTTTTTTTTGGCAACAATGCACTGAAGTGAATTAATACTGAAATTGAAAGCACAAGTTCACAAAAAACGCAAAAGAAATACTCTTCATCTGGTGCTTTAATTACATTATTTATGGTAGATCAATCAGAGTGACTGTAGAACTGTGGTACTGTCAGATAGAAGCTTTACATAGGCAAATAAACCATTGAAAGGAGGCATAACTGTTATCTGAGGAAACAGACGAGTTCACGTGGTGAAAACAAAAAAAATCAAATTATGCTACCCAGTTAAATAATAATTATTTTAACTGTTGAATAAAATCTTAGTTAGGCAGAGATAAAATATGTAATTTATGGCGGAACAGGATCAAAATCATATTTCTGTTGGTGCATTGTAGCCTTAGTCTTTTTTTCTGAGCCATCACTCGAGTCCATTTCCATATTTTTTTTAAAGTCATAATTACTTTTTAAGTCAAAATTACTTTTTTTTTTTTTTTTTTTTTCAATTTATAGTGACCTTGTAAATCCTTTGAGAAGGAAGATAAAGCCATCCAAAGGTGCAAAAAAAACAAGACTCTCACAAAATGATGAAATCGTTGGAAAGACGGAAAATGATCCTGGGTGGTATAAAGAAAACAAGGTTATGTCAGGGACACTGCACCTATAAAAAGCACTCTTCTGTACGTTTATCTATAAGGAACTACTTATCACAGGCCACCAGCTCCACATGCTGACGGATGGGCCTCCACTGAGCGAGAGCCCCAACACATTATCTGGTATACACCGAACTGCACTTTAAACACAAAGCCAGAAATATGACGCATTGTTTTCCTGCCTGTCATTTGTAAAGATATTGTGTTTATTTTTAGTGCGAGGGAAATAATATAGTGTTTATCACAAATACACAGGATATCACTGACCAATGTATAAATAAAGCCGAGATAAACAAAATTTATAGTTTGTGAGGGAAAACCGATATGAATCAAAGGGGATTTTTTTTTTAAACTTTCAGCAGTGCCACCAAAATATAACAAAACCACAGAAATCATAATCCATTTTCAAAAGCTATTAAATACTGGGCATTTCCCAGGCAGAACTCAAAACATCCATCTGTGTAACGGACATAGAAACAAAAGACCTTTTTCTTTGGACATTTGTACACAAAGCCGTGTCAGAGACATAGAATGTTCTCATTGGGTTGGAGTTTTTTTTTTTTTTGTTCAGGAAAAATAAGTTATTTCGCAGAGTTTTCAATCATCTCTTTGTGACAGACCACACAATTGATGGCTCAACTTTCTACAAAGACCTTGGAAGAACTTCCTACTGTGACTCTTGGTCTTCTTTGGCCTTCATCAGTAGGGTTTAAATGCAATTATGCCGCTTACCAGGGGAAACATTGAGATACTTTTGAAGCAGCTGTGAAGGTGAATGAAATTTAATACTTAAATTTAATACACCAAGTGAAAAAATTTAAGAAAGTATTGGATATAAAACACTATTCAATTTACTTTTACCTTTCCTGGGAGATTCATCCAATACAAGTGTAGGAATATGTGTGCCAAAACATTTATCTCCTAACTTTCTGCAGATGTGAAACTATCTAGCAGAAGGTGTACATGTACGACTCAATTTTGTTAGAACATTATAACTTCAACTTTACACACTGAGTCTAACATAGGCCTGCGAGCTTTTCGAGGGCCAAGCAGGCATTGTAATTTTCTCCGGTTGCATTGAGATTTTTTAAAGTCTTTCCAATTCCTGTCTAGTGCTCTTCTGTGCCTTTTTTGACAATGCCCCTGAGAAAGACGATGGTGGGAGGGGGAAAAAAAAAAGTGCAAATGTGTGCAAAAGGTTTCAAAAAAAGGCTTCAAGACAAAACATGAATTTGTAGGGAGGACACGGCGGCTCTCTATTTCACTTTTTATTTCATTCCCAGAGCAGCTGCTCTAATGCTCGGTGTTAAATGACAAATTTGGATATTGCACAAATACAAACCCTTTTAAAGTAAACACTGCACACGCAGGCTTAACCAGAACTAAATCCTGAGGCTGCTGCAGACCTGAGAGCAGGGATTACACTCCAGACGCCTTAAACCCTTTAACAATGCAACCGAATGTGCATCTTTAAAACCATGAAATCCTTGACGCATCAGAACCAGGTTGTCATTTACCATTAATATTACAAGCTGCTAGTGCTTTGGGGGCCGACCCCACACTCCTGTGTGCTGATGTGCCCCTGAAACAAACACATTTGAAGCCCTTAAGGAGCCAACATTGTACCTTTTTTTTTTCTAGCTGTAGAATATTCAATGAAAGGATGTCATAACAAAGGAAACAATAAAAGAGGCCACGTTCCTGCACGGCATGGGGTATCCATAACTATAAATAGAAGGAAGCCACGTCAGAGACAGTTATGCTTCCTCAGTGCAGGCAATAATTCTACTTTATTTTTAATAGTTTAATTGTACATGCAACTCTTCAAAAAGTTTTGTGAGATTAAAAACATGTTCTTAGGGTTCAACCAGCCCAGAAAGTTACATGTTTGAGCAGGTTTACACAAAATTAGACCAGCACAAACTTAATAATAAAAGTATGTTTTTAATAATAATAATTACTTCTAATCTGCAACAAGAGGTTTTGTAATGCTTGTTAAAATCCTGACAAATCCTATCAATCTCCTAACAAATCTCCAATGGTAAATCC
>JAFBJS010016644.1:10000-19173 GCA_016785265.1 Paraplagusia blochii | reverse complement strand
AATAAATAAATAACATATATATACATATATATATATATATATATACATATATATATATATATATATATATATGGCCCATGGGCCATTTGTGGTCTGCGGAACGATGTTTTGTGGCCCCCACCTCGATGTGAAAGTTGAATTAATGGTAATATTTTAGAAGTTTGTTCTTCACATTTTATGGTGAATTCTACAGTTCTCAAAACCCTGATCCACAGTCTACATCTGGTTCAATGTTGTATTAAACCAAATCTATGGGAAACTGATTTTTTATTGCTTTCTTTCTTTTGCATTGAACACTGAAAGCTGAAGAGGTCCTTTGGTGAAATCATAGTGTGGTATACGTATTTGAGTTTGAGAACCTTGCTCAAGGTGAACAAATCTACCAGTGATTGTTTGGGAATCGGAATTTTTAAAACCAAAATTTTTGTATCTGTAGAAAAAAGATACACATAGATTGATATCTCTTAACAAAATATGAACTGCAGTGTAGAAATGACTCATTGGATCTACTCATACATGAACAATCTTATGATGGCTTACATGGTTATCCAACCATTTTTGTCATCTCAATAGTAGTTCCTTCCTTAAACACATTTTTTTTCCCCCAGTCTCACCTAAATCTTTACCTGACATATGGTCACATGGTCACATCTGCATCGACCATATGCACCAACGTCCCTGAAGTGATAATGACTCGAATTATCAGACTAGGTGCAAAATCAGTTTGTTTACTGTGTGCAGCAGCTGCTGATGTTACGTGGTAAAGTTCGTGCTGATGTGTAATGCCAAGTGTCATTGTGTGTCTTAATAGGGAAGAAAACAACAACATAAAAAATTACAGCCTTTTGATACAAACAGTAACCTTCCCCTCTTCACTTTGAACGTTGTAACAGTTGTTTTTTTGTAATAAAATTAATATTTATTTATCTCTGAGTGATGTTGCATATAAATATATAAGTTTGAAATGGATCCATATTAAGGAAAATGTTTTAAGTGCTGTTTAAGTGAAATAGATGACCCGTCACCCTGTCTTCTTTTATACCCAGTGTCACCAGGTGTATTTCTGGTACGCTATGGTTTCTCTCGACAATCAATTGGCAGATTAATAAACATATATTTATTTGTTTGAACAGGCACTGGGCCATGGGTGTCCACACTTTTTGTCTTGTGAGCTAAATTTCGAATGACCAGGCTGAAGTGATCCAACTAGATTGAAAACTAAATATATTTACTCATACATCTTTACATTAACATACAACATATGTTTTATTGTCTGACTCAATACCTATAGTATTCTCGCTTAAGCCCAGAGATTTACATCTTGAAATAGAATTACATCTCCAGCTTTATTTACTATTATGTATTTATGTTATTGCTCAGGATCTACCAGCACTCATTTGGAGATCTACTGGTAGATCTCCATCTATATATTGGGGCACCCCTGGTCTAGACTCATATAGAGAAGCAAACAATCAACCAATATCAATCAATATTGGTAATAAACAGTGGGCAAGCCTGACATTAAATATTGGACTTGTATTGGACTGGTAAAGTCCATGACCTAATATTCATCCATCTTAAACTGCTTGTCCGATGCCAGGTCGCAGGGACAGCAGTCTCCACGACTGCCACCCAAATAACACTACACTATAGTGTGGGAGGTGAGCCCACTGGAAGTCATGCAGTGATGGAGGTATGCTCATAGCACAGTGGCAATGTGGCAGGTGGAGAACCTGAACCTTTCCGCACCTATGTCCACTTCCTTGACCGCTAGGCCACACTCAAATAAAATGGAATTTTAAAGGAAAAAAAAAAAAAATACAGCTTTAAAGACAGCGAGATCCTCTTTAGGAGTGACCAGGGTGGACAGGATAGGGAATGCAGTGTTTAGAGGGACAACACAGACAGGAAGGTTTGGAGAAAAAGCTAGAGAGGCCAGATGGAGATGGTTTGGACATGTCCAGAGGAGGGACAGTGGATACATTGGTAGAATAATGATCCTAGAGATGGGGCTACCAGGTAGAAGACAAATTTGAGATTGATGGATGCCGTGAGGGAGGACATGGAGGTAGTTGGAGTTAGAGTTGAGGATACAGAGGACAGGGGAAGATGTCCCTTAATTTGTCCTGCTGAAAGGACAAGAAAGAGAAGACAGAAAGAAAAAAAAACAGAGCTAAAAAATAAGCACTGATGAAGAAGAAAATAAACAAAAGAAAATTGAGAAAAGAAAAATATTGAATTATGTTACAGATTACAGACTAGCTGCTTCATAGGAATGTCAAATAAAGTTTTTATTGTATTGTCTCTGTGTCTTCTTCACTGACACAGTAGACTGGTTGTCCAAGCCTTTTAAAGAAGTACCGTCCACACAGGCCTTCAAACGGTGACAAATGCAGATGCTTCACGTTGTGTGGGATCCATGCTCCCACTGCCCTCTGGGAGAATTGCAATTAACATTGTTGTCTTGTTGAGAAATACATTGTGAAAAACAGCAGAAGTGTGATCAAACAAGGTGATAATTGGACACCTAGTTCTTCAAAGTTACCCTGTTGTCTGTCATGTTGACATATTATTAAACCATGAACATGAAGGGGCAGCATTACATATCCAGCAGTTTACCAGATGAACTTTTTTTCCGTTTTCTAAACAACTCTTGTTTTTAAAGTGGAGACTGATGAAATGATTGCCATTCACATATTTAACGTTATTTTAATTTGAAACTGAAGAATAAACTATTTTCTCACTCTATGACAAAAGGCAACCTAGTTTAATAGATGTCTTTTGGTCTTTTTTTTTTCTTTTTCAGGTGACAGATTTTTGTTGTGCTGGGTTAATCTCAATTACAACGAAATAAAGACAGCTTTTTTCCACAGACTGCACTCGACTATATCTGGGGAGCAGGAAGTTCTGCTGTGTGAACTGGCAATTCTCCAATCACAGTCTTGCTCCTTCATCCATTAGTCCACACACTGCTGTCGAACGCAGAAAACATGGAAAACCATCACATCTAAACATCACACGTCCCTTTCGAACCGTGCTCTTATTCAAATTCCCCCTGGCTCACTCAAGGTTTACTTCACTCCTTTCTTTCAACCCTGTTCTTCTCCCACCTCTAAGGCACGTTGAGCCACTCTCATCTATTCCCTTACATTAAGTGCTACTTCCTCTTCTTTTTGGCTTCTAGCACTCTAGCAAAGGTTGTTGACAGCAGAGTTGCACTTGGCACAAACCCCTCCCCTTCAACCCCCATTTCCCGACTTCACTGAGGAGAAATGGAAATGGAAAAGGAACAGAAAACGTCCCTAACGCAAGCAAAAAAAAAAAAAAAGGCACATTTTTTTGTTTGATCGCTTAAAGAAGAAAGATGACACCCTGGATATATTTTGGACAAGGAGGACAGGTGGTTTGAGAGAGGAGTGAAGGAAGCCATCCATTACCATCTGGAACAAATAACCTTGAAGAGAGGGGGAGGTTGCATCATCAATTGTCTACAGACCATTCTGCTTCGAGATCCCATCCTAGGAAGTGGAACTACCTATCAATACCAGAGCAGGCTTCTCTAGATGGTTGAGACAACAACTGTCATTCACATCTGGCCATGTGACAAGAAAACTGCTCGTAAACATCAGGAGCAGTTTCTGTCTAAAATGGTGTGATCAACTCCAAGACGAAGTCCAGTTGCTGGACAACTTAACCCTTTTTGGGTGAAATCCTGGACCAAACCAAGATGTCCTACTCCAGTGTAAGAGTCTTTTTCCAGTAACAAAATCAGAAGATAAAGATTTGAGTAGGTTTATATCCTGACTTTAGGCATATTTCACCCTCCATCCTGAGTCAAACAGTGAGAATAGTGAAAACACCTTCTGTTACTTTGATAGTTTATCCTGACAAAGCTCTGGGAATCATCTGTCCCTCTGTCTTTTCAAAGCCTTTCTATCCACTTATGTAGGGCTGTTTTATTTCTTAAAGACTCTTAAAGACAAAAAAAGAGAGAGACCGAGGGACATTTTCCTTAAGGATGTGCAAGAAAGATTTTTTTCTTTTAACTAAATATGATTGTGGACAAATATTCACTACATCTATGTGATGTTTTACATTAGTTATAAATGATAACAACGTAACACATTTTTGATTAAAGTAATGGTACAAGTTTGCACTGTGTTAAGTGGTGACTGAAATGGGTAACCATATGGACCATGACATTTTTTTTTTACAGGAAACTCAATCAGATACAGAGGTATACATTAGCTTATGTCTTGATCTTCTTTCTGTGATCCTGATTGGTCCACCTGGAGCCTCAGGTGTGCCTTTGTTGATATAACCATGGCTTCATAATGGGAGCGGCGTCATCACATTAGTCAAAACAATTAAACAGCAATATTTCTAACTCAACATTAAACTCATCTCTCTGTCGACTTCTATCCCACCTGTGATCTTTAAAACCAACCCCCCTTGTGTTCAGTGTTGCAGCAAACGTACCCTTGGGGACCAACATGTCCAGGATGCGTTATGGGTAACACAGTTACACTCAAGATGAGCTGTGGTTGTGGTTGTCAGCATGACATGATTTGTTCCAGGTTGTAAAGTTAGATGATGTATACGTGTGTACTAGCTATAGTCGGCTATACATAACCATAGAAAATAGGATTTAGTTTATGTTAAGTTCAGGATCATTCATGACTTTTAGGGTAACATTAAAATGGGGGTTTATTTGTGTGAGGGTCTGTTTTTGTGGGGGGGTCTGTTTTTTTTTTTTTTTTTCTCAAGGTTATTGCAATATCTGCAACTCCATTTCAGTTCCGGCTTTACAAGATAGGGACTTTGGAGTGTTTTTTCTTTGTATTGAAGTTTTAAAGACACATCCTTAAAAAAAAAAAAAAAAAAAAAATATATATATATATATATATCTGCTTCTTTAACTGCTGAATAGATTAAATCAATAGTTACGTAGTGAATGTTCTACAACTGTGTTCTACCTACACTGAGTTCTCCATCCACTGACATTGAGGCGAAGCGGGAGGGAGTTTGACTGAGGGCTGAAATAATTGCCCTTGAAAGAAGGCGAATGTTCTTCATTTGAACGGTGAGCATGTTGTTTGCTGAACCATGTAGTGATTCCTCCACCATCCTGGAACTGCCACACCAATAATTACATTCTGCCTCCATCAAGATCTCTCGCATTTAGAGAGTCCTGCTATGTGAGGCCACGTCGGCAAATGCAAAAAGAGCCGGGGGCCAGCGGAGGAAGAAATAGCCGGGCTTAGACAGATTGCAGCTGTAGAAAGTTTATGCACCGCTGGACTCAATTATTAACTAGCCCAGCAAATTCTGCTTGGTTAGAAAAAAAAGGGGTGTAAATTGTATTTACTGTTGCATTGTTGGGTAAACACAATTTAAAGGTATGTCATGTGTAGTATTCATCAATATGTTACAAAAAAAATGCAGTTTGATGATAAGATTCCAAATTTCTTATACATGTTATGTAATCGGACACCATAATAATTTTGATAATTATGGCACATATAATAAATATTATTACCTTGCCAATGTTAATCCCATTTTTTTTTAAGGTTATTATTAATTGTTATAGAAACCAGCCACTAGGGAGCAACAGGACAGTGTTTTTTTTTAGTGTCGGTCCCAAACCCGGATAATTGGTGAGGGTCATGTCCGGAAGGGCACTCGGCATAAAACTTTTGCCAAATCAAAGATGTAAAAAAAAAATCTAACACTGTTGAATCACTGTGGCAACTCCTGAAAAAAAGGGCCGAAAGGAAATGAAGAAGACTAATTGCTATTGCCTCCCTTTTGATTTTTTTTTTTTTTTTATTAATCGTATAAGGTAAAAGCAAAGTTAAGAACTGCTCAAAAGCATAACTTTTGTTTGGGCGTATAATATGACTCACATGTCAGAAAAATCATCTTTCTGTGTCTTAAGCTAAACCTTTCCTGCACCCAGGGTGAACTGGAAGAAACAGGTTAATTTTACAGCTGACTCATTTTGTGTTTTCACTGCCAATAGGTCACTATGGCCAAGTTTCCTATTCTGTACTATGATTCACCCTTAGTTTTCAATGGGACTTCTGCAACAGCCCCAAATGGGTTCAGCTTGATTTTTTTTTTTTTTTTGAAAAGAGGCAAAAAAACAAAAAAACAATTAAGTTAGTCAGACTACAACCATTCCCAATGTGATAATTAGCTCTCACTGAAGACTTAACTACGCAGTGTCTCCCATTAATTACTTTCACAATGTGACTCATTAAAATAAAGAGCTTTGACAAATAAATAAATGGAGGTAAATAATTGGGGAGACAGGAACGTTCCTTTCCATTTGACAAGATTGATGTTAAAAACGTGTTTGTATTTAAGTTCAGTGAACAAATGCATTGCGTGTGGGTGTTCACACGAGGTAACTCAATGTTTTACTCATCATAATAAAACACAAACTGATGCTTTAAATCCAGGAAACACAGAAACTTTACAGTAAAAGACGAACAGGCTGGGAAATCAAGGGGCCGTACCGAAAGTAGCTGATTGCAGAATGGGCTTCCTATGCAGCTGGCAGCTGTTTGACAGTGTGATAATAGAAAACTCCCAACGCTGCGTCTCAACATAGTCAATTAAAGCAAATGAAAAAGTTTGAAGTTTCGCTGAGTCACTGAAAACTGGAGTACAAAGTCCTGTATGCATTTCTTTGTGTATTTCCCGTAGCGCAGAAGATGATGGTATGAAATGATTTGCTGAACAGAAGGTATGATATAAATGAAGCATTTTACCCTTCAAAGATACATATTTACACACAAAATATTTGTTTCTGTTAAACCAAGAATTTAAGGTCAATTAGAGGTGCTCCTCAGAAACCGACACGAGTACTCATGATACAGTATACGTATAAAAAAAGACATGAAAATAAACTTCACCTGACGTCAGTGTTACCAGAAATACCGCGAGGTTAATTGAGAGATTAAAAACTAAACAGTCCAATAATGAGCAGCACAGAGGTGTGTTGGCACTTAAAATCACCTTCAGCTAAATGGGATCAGCAACTCTGAAACAGCTTTTCTTTTCTTCGTTACTACAGCTCCAGCCTCACTGGTATTGACTAAGACCCCGACCCAACTTATTACCTTAAAATACTTCTTTTTTTTTTTTTTTTTAATCTGTAAGTGCACCTCAGGTTGTATTTTTTATCAGATGACAGTTAGGTTTGTACAACACATTATTAAACTATATTTCAAGAGGTTAATAAAGTGTAACGATATAAATACTGCTCGAGCGTCAAAAAGTGTCTTAACAAAGTGCGTATGTCTGTCAAAAACAAAACAAAACAAAAAAAATAAATATATAAATGGTGATCACTAAATTGGGAAATTATTAATTGATCTTCCTCTGCCTGTCTGTTGCCGGGCGCAGGGGCAGATGGCACCACCCAAATCGCAATGCACCATTTTATGAGCCCCCCTGTGGGTGATGAGTCAACAAGAAGATATGCAGTTCGGGACGCTGCTCAGCTCAGAGCACCTCAGTGGCACCTGGCAGCTGGTGGATCCGAACTTGAACCCTTGTGGACCCAAGTGCACTAGGCCACCACTGCCGACTAAATTGGGGAATGTTTTTTTTTTTTTTTTTTTTTTTTTGTTAATATACATTGCATTTTACATATTGTCACATAAATGCTAAATGCTAATTAAATGAATTATTTGAGGGAAATGTTAAACACACACACACTATTAATAAACTTGTGCTATGTTTATTAATAATTTGATGGAAAACTTTGTGACCTAAAACTTTTTTTTTTTTTTTTTATTACCAAGTGAGACAGTTTTATATATATATATATATATATAAATGATGATTTCTACATTGGTGTCGTTTTAAGGCCACCTGCTTTTGTTGCACCCATTTGTTTAGCTTTATATGTCAGATCTAATTCATAATGCGGTTCGGTGTCCAGGACGTGTTGATGAGCCAATGACTTAGTGTTAGAGTCTCTGTGTGCTTGTCTCTCCAACATATAATCAATGGAGAGATCAGATCTCAGGCTGACAGGATTGGGAGCATTCTTCAACCCTGCGCTCCCTAAATAGAGTGTGCAATGACAGTTATATGATGCAAACAGTCATTACGCCCAGGCAGCAAGTCGTTCCCAAGGATCCCTCTTTGGCACACTAAAGGTCGGCAGAGCAGCTGGGAAAATGACAGCTGGGAACCTCCTCTACCTCAAACAGGCCACAGATGTTCCTCACCCCTGCTCCCCCCTCCTTGACTTTGCCTCTCATAGTCTGTCTCCTACTCCAGTTTGTGTCAGGTTTGTGATTTTTTTTTTTTTTTTCTCACTCCACCTCCTTCGCTGCACATCTTGCCAATCATGTATAAATGTGAAAAAGAACCGTGAATGCACAAGCAGAGGTAAAGAAGCCGGATTCAAAAATACATTCTAATTTACTGACAGGAGTGGTAGAAAAAGTCAAGGTAATAAGTTTATAGGAAAACAATACTGGAATAAATAAATAATAATAATAAAAAAAAAAACAATAAATAAATATAAAAATAGAAATAGGAAATAGATAGAATGGGGAAACAACACATGAATTCTTCTATGGAGGAATTTTTAGTCAAGGCATTGAAAACAAGTTTTTTAATTACTACTTTTGTTACTTTGTAACAACAGACAGATAGAACTTTATTAATCCCTGGAAAGTTCCCTTGGGACAACCATATGCCAAGAAGTAAAAATGTTTCACTCATTGGGCAAATCCTCAAAGCAACTTCAAACCAACATTTTTAATTTCGTTAATTGATTTAAAGTAAGCGGTCAGAGCCATTCTTCCCAGCTTTGTATTTTTGGTTGTTGAAGTATGATGTGAAGCAGATTCTGAAAGACAAATCATAAAAAAACAAACATTGGCCCTGTTGTTTGGATGACGTGGAGTAAAGAGCATCAAACACTCTTGGAGACAATTGCCATACCCTTTATGACAACAATGGGAGGAATGATGTCTAATCAAGTGACATTTAACTATCAGATTTATTATTGATCTGACCTCAATGTCCTGATAGGAACTACCTCTCTGGGACTGTGGCACCATAAGGAAGATTAATCTCCCAGCCGAGGGCGATGACTGTTTGATGAACGTGTGGGAAACTGAAGCTGTTGTGGAAGGTCATAATCT
>JAFBJS010016644.1:0-5000 GCA_016785265.1 Paraplagusia blochii | reverse complement strand
CACACACACATAATTACCGTTTAATTGCTACATTAATGTGCAGAACAAAGCATTAATTCAGTATGAAATAAATATTCTTCTGCGTGGCAGCCCTGGGTCCTGACCCAGGCTCAGAATTACACTGTTTTAACACAAACTACTACAGTATTCATTTGAATTTGCATTTCATATCCCAGGTAACCATAGAGACCAGGCACCAGCGCCAGCCCTGCAATGTTGCTTTAAGGAAATCTAATATTGTTTGCACAAGATGCTGTAATGAGTTTCAATTACACTGACATGTTGTTGCTCCTCTCTTTCTGCATTTTCATCAAAAATACCCACAGTCTACTGACTGGAAGTCAACTGATATCATGGCCCGGCCAGTGTTACTCATCCTGTTTCATTAGAATCTGCTGCAGAAATGACATGTTTGCCATCAGTGTAATTTTTGCATTCTTCCTGGTAAACCAGAAAAAAAAAAAAAAAAAATATTATCTATTATACCTGCAAAGATCAGCGTGCTAATTTAGTTAAAAATAGGACAATTTTTTTCCCCACTTAAACCCATCAGCAATGGACGTTTTTACTCTTTTACTGATGTAATATATTCCAGACGGGGCATTTTCTACCCACTGTCACAAGACAAGAGAAAACAAACAACAAAAAAAGCTAGCATTATTGATTCTGTTTCATCTTCATCCTCTGAGGCTGTCTGAGTGAATGTGTTTGTGTCTCTGAACTCCACAGCACCCTGGCCACCACGGGGCATCCATGGTTGTATACTTCAAGATCCCCGCAGGGTGCGAATGGGAAATAATAATAAGCTACAGCTGCAACGCTCTTAAAGTCAGTGTTGCTACTAAATATTAGAAAACTATGAGGCAGCGCTATTATCCAGGGATGTCCCCTAATCACACAGTCATGCACCTGTTTGGTGCCAAGCAGTAAACATTCATGACATAGTGAATTTCTCTGTTTGTGCACCTGTGTGTCTTTTCTTGTGCCAAAGCAGAAGAAAGATGATTCTGCTTCATCAGGAAGAAAAATATTACTCCTACCATCGAACATTCACATTACTTCACTTCCTGCATATGTGCATAGCAGATGTTATAAGATCTGCTTTGCTCCATACCATTTAGACAAGTTAGTCTGTCTCTATGAGTCTTTGGTGGTAATGTATAACAATGGACCCCAACAACTGGTACGGAGACCGGTACCAGTCCGTGGGTGAATTGGTGCTGGGCCGCAGAGAAATAATGTTTCCTTTTGGTCTCATCTGTCTATTACTTCCACTTGATCCATACCCATATCAACAGAAGAACTGACCAATAGAATGGCTAGGATTCCATCATCAATAATGCAACTACATTTGATTAGGAAATATTTTCTAACAATAAACTCAAAATGATGCAGAGTCATTGATATAGGTTTCTAATTTTTTATACCGGTCTGGTAGCAGAAAGTTATAGGCTGTGTCCACTTGAGATATGTTTGCTCATGCACAGTAAATTTGGGTAGGAAGATTCTATAGGTAGGGAAATATTTCAGAACACCGGAAATGTGATTTTATTAGGGGGTATTTATCGGCCACAACCTTTACAACAGTGGGAATAGGACGATATATTTAACTGGTCTGTGACCCAAAGAAGGTTGGGGTACAGTGATGTAGAATACTAGATATGACTGGGTTTAAAGTCTCTCCCAGTGCCTTACTGAACCATTTGTTGCTAATTTGCTAAACAGAAAGACAAAGGTCATCAGGTAGATAGGTGCTTGTTATTTGTGAAATGATGGAATTATTAACTTTGTCTAGAGGTATTATAAGACTATGATAATACAGTGTATCTCATTTAGCCAATATGCAGTTTAATTAATTTTCAAGAAAGTAACATTCACACATATATTTACCTGTTACAAAAAACAAACAAACAAAAAAAAAAAAACTTGGGGGTGGGTTGTACTTTATGACTTCATGCTTCAACTGAGAAGTTATGTAGTTTTCTCATTCTGATATATTTATATTTCTTGTTTAAACATGTGTTGCTCTGTACCATCTTGATGATATGTAAAGATAACAATTGTTTGGCTATTTTTCAACCCTCATCTCATTGTTTTCCTTTCAATGTCCTTTTTCTATACCCTTACTCCCCCTGTCATCTGCATCCTTTACCTCTAAGATGCAGAAAAGGGAGGAATCTGTTGTGTATGTGTATATTGATACAAGTATCTGTGGTTGCTGGTGGTGGAGATGGGGTACTGAGGGTGCGCTCAAGGCGAGACTGAATGTGAGCACAGCTTGAGTAATGAAATAATGACTGAAATATAAAAGAACGAGGCAGGGCACACTCTCTCTATCTTAGGGCCGACAGGTGTTTGCTGGAGAGCCGGTGCAGAAACCATTAGAAGGCTGTCAGAAGACGGCAGCGGAGTTGTGAGGTTGCTGTAATTACAAGCCGTTCACGCCAACACAATGCTTCATCCCCCACTTACATGCCGTGAAAAGAAAAAGCTGCTGCGGAAGGCTGGCTGCTATGTCAGCTGTCTCTCTGCCCCCCCTCACATTATTTCTTTGAACAAATGGGGGGAAAAAAAATTGAGGAAAAATAAAATGATGTGAAAATGGTGTGATTTAGTAGTGGCCTCTGTTGACCGTCTATTCTTTTTTAGAAAACGGTTCAAAAGGTCAATGGGATTGATAGTCACTTAAGCCAAGTGTAGAAAAAGTGGACATTGTGAAGTGGAAAACAATAATGAACTATTGAAACAGCATCAACACATTGGAAAAGCTGACATTATTACTGTCATTTTTATGAATGGAGGATATTAGTGCGGAATGTAAACAGATTCATAAATAGTTCACTTGTGGTTCTCGTTGTCACATAGAGAACTTTTAATAACGTTGGGAATCCAAATGTGATTGCGGAGATACGTCTACCAATAGTCAGTAAAATCCTGAACCATGTATCAACACTGTAAATGTAAAATAAAATTAAAAAAAAAGCCCAAAAACAGCTATACAATATATAGTTAACTGCAACATCTAGTTTTAGTGGGTATGTTGGTTTGACAAACGGTTGGATGGAAAAAAAAAAAACAGCAAAGTCCTGGTCATTGTGACATTGTGATCCAAACCACTGCACACAACGGAATTGAACCTCTGTATTTAAGGCATCACCAAAGTAAACAGTGGGCAGTATGGAGTGCTCAAGGAGCAGTGAGTGGGGACATTTCCATGCAAAGTGGTCACTTGGCAGTTGGTGGATTTGAACCTGGAGCTCTACGGACCCCAGTAAGTTTCCTTATCCACTAGGCCACCAGTGCCCCAAAAAAGACGGATGAATCTTTAATGACCTGAATCTTGTGTTAACAGCCTCTGGGAATCAAACCCAGGACTCTCTGCTATCTCTGTATAGGAGGCAGGCGTGCCAACCACTACAATATGGAACCAGCAAAATTGGAAATTCATGCAGATCCCAGGGGAGACCGCGAGGCATAGGAAAGGTAGGTTGATTGGTCAGTTTTTTCATTGTTGGTTGGTGAGTTAGTTGAATGGTCAGAGGGTTGGTTGGTCAGCTGGATGATCAGTCAGTCATTGGTTGGTCAGTTGGTTTGTAGTTTAGTTTGTCAGTTGGCAGTTACTTACTTAATACTGTGTTATACTGCAGCTTCTATATAGTGTTATAGTAAACAGCCTTGATATCTAATGAAATAACAACTGGGTTTCAATGACTTTTTACCTACTATGAGTAATTCTAAAAAAGATAAATATTAATATTGTGCCGTGGAGTGATGATGGAGAAGGTCCACTACAGTCACTAAACAAACAAACAAAAAAAAGATAAATACCAGAGGCCTTATTAAAATAATCCACGCTACTTCAGCAGGACAGCCTTCTGATGCATAACTAAAAGAAAATATCCCACTCAAGTTAAGGCCAATTATCAGCCTTCATGTTGACAGTCCTATCTCAGTGTTGTATTTATTCTCTGCTGCACTCGAAACAACTTCATTAATGACCATGTGCTATTTCACAGTTAAAGTCATCTCAGAAACAGAAATATTGACTAAATTAGCCTGACAATCAGTTTAAGGACAACAACAGCTGGGTGCTTTTATATCCTCTTTATAATTTTCTCTCCTGTTTCGGTGACTTTAATGACAAATAGCACAGACTTCTCTAATTTTCAATAATGCTCTTTATGCCCCTAATAAACAATAAGAAGAATGTCATTTTCAAATGTTATTTTTTTAGTTTGCACTTCTTTTGTGGCAAGAATGAAGACGTACAACAGTCAGGGCAGCTGTGCATCAACAAATGTGTCATGTACTTTGCCTTATAGTTTTTATTTTTTACCTGATTGAATAGAGGATAAAGTCTTGAAGAAGCTTCAAGTGTCACTACAGAGGAAGGTAGAAAATTGGCTTTTACTGAATTCTTTCTGCTTCAGCAGTGAACACATCGTTGAAATTTATTCTATCGATCAAACTAATACTACAAACATCACAGGTCTATTTTCTTTTCATGCTTGACGCCTTGAGAGCAAATTAAACTGTTTTAGTAAAGAACTGGTGAAGAACACTGTTTCACTGCTGAGATCTTATATAGAACACATAGAGTGGTATGTATTACATTTGTTTACTAATGCTTGTTTACAAATAAACTCATTAAATTTATCACAATAAAATAAATGGCATGATAAAATATAGTTGGTACTAATATTTACATACACACATGCACATATACAAACATATATAGTATACGAATACGGAATATGGAAAAAATGATTAGACCACTCTTTCTTTAATTTCTTGTCCATTTAAAAGTCCAAGCTTCCACTTAATGTACATTAATCTGGACAAATATAACAACAACAAAAAAGGCTCATAATTCAGTTTAATTTCAGAGCTGATTTCTGTCCATTTTGCATGGTTTTATTGACAGTGACAAAAATCACTTCTGTTACTACATCACTAGCAATAACATTGTACTGACAAATACAGTGCTTTTAGTCGTTGCA
>JAFBJS010016606.1:0-13168 GCA_016785265.1 Paraplagusia blochii | reverse complement strand
TTTCTGCTTCTAGTCAGCTCTACTTCAAAGGACGCTGAACTAATAGTTAAGGAAAGACTAAGCTGTGTTTAATTTTATACTTGACATGAAAGGACATAATTACATTTGTTTTAAGTAAAACGATGAATAAAAGAAGCAAAAAAGAAAAAAAAAACCCTGCATGTGTTTTTTTGCAACTCGGCCAACAAATATAACTACTACCTGACAAAATTAATTAATACATTATTAAGGAGAATAACAAGACACCAGGGACACTCACAGGTCACTAAGGGACATTTTCTTGCCTTTTATTTATTCTTCAATCAAAACTTGAATATAAAATTTAAATGTACTTATTTAACGTGTATTTAAAATTTCTCACAAAGATCTGTATAGTATAGGGGAGTATTTTAATGGAAGCAATTTAAATATTTAGATCACATTAGGTGAAAACAAAGAAAGGTCTTTTATTATAACTATTTTTCTTATAACAAATTATATATATTTATTTATATTTATATATATTTTATTTTCTTTCTTTTACGTTCAGCCTGTCCTTTCTTGAAAAATTTCCAAAGCAAACCAGCTGTTTCCATCTCCATTCCTATCTCCATGTCCTCTCTCTCTCTGCATCCATCAAGCTCCTCTTTGTCTCCTACCTGGTAACTCAATCTCTTCTACCGATGTATTCACTGTCCCTCCTCTGAACATGTCCAAACCATCTCAATCTGTCTTCTCTAGCTTTTTCTCCAAACCTTCCTGTCTGTGTTGTCCCCCTGATTACCTCCTTCCTGATCCTGTCCATCCTTGTCTCTCCTAAAGAGAATCTCACAATCTTTAACTCCTTCACCTCCGTCTCCTGTCTTTTGTCTATTCCTAGTGTCTCTTATCCATCCATCATGGATGGTCTCATAACAATCCTGTAATTGTTTCCCTTCACCTTAGCTGACAATCTTCTATCACAAATCAATACGCTATTAAATATATATAGCAATGTCATTGAATGGACAGTACTTGTCTTGGTTATTTGGTTAGAAAATAAAAATCACACAGTATGGACATTGACAAGAGAAAAAGCCATATTAAAAAAAATCAAAATATCAAATAAATAAAAGTTCTTAAAGATAATGAGACTACACCAGATTACCCCCATACTGTTGCAGATACTGTGCCACTTAGAAATGCAAATGTAAAAATTAAACTTATATGTAATTATATCAGTAATGAGACACTGTGGCTAATCTCATATAAAATATTGTCTGGGTTACAGTTACACTTCCCGTTAGTATTACACGACAACCTTATAAAAAATATCATGCCGCGACAGTTAATTCAATAAGGAAATGATTTGATTGCATCTGGTGTCCAGACAAAGTAGGACTTTATTGGATTGAGACAGATATTTGAAGGTACGTAGTTGGACTAGGAGAGACGGTGGCATCAGATGATATGAGATTGAGAAAAAAAAAACAAATCTTGAGAAGATTAAAAAAGCAATTGTCACTCATGTTACAAATATTAAAGTCTGATATTATAACAGAGGACCCACATCATACTTACCCATCATACTGGGTTTTTATATCAGACCACCAATGCAGGTTGGGATGAGTCATACACAACCCTCTATATGTAACTGGTTAGACACTCATATATCTGTAATTCATCTTCAGTGAATAATCAATGTTGACTTACTGTCATATAACAAAGTGTATGTCATCCGAGACCTAAGTCTAAAGCAGTGGGCTTCAACCACTGGGTTGGGGACCGGTACAGGTCCGTGGGTGAATTGGTGCTGGGCCACAGAGAAATGTTTCCTTTTGGTCCCATCTGGCTATTACTTCCACTTGATCCATACCCATATCAACAAAAGAACTGACCAATAGAATGGCTAGGATTCCATCATCAATAATGCAACTATATTTGATTAGGAAATATTTTCTCAGCGTAGACAACAACAATAAACTCAAAATGATGACGATGAGTCATTGATACTATACTCTAACTTTTTATACCGCTCTGGAAGCAGACAGTTATAGGCTATACGCACTTGAGAAATCCTTGTTGCCCATGCACAGTTAATTTGGGTAGGAAGATTTTACAGGTAGGAAAATATTTCCGAACACCCGATTTTACATTTTATCAAGGTGTATTTATCTGCCACAACTTAACGACCGGTCCTTGAAAATAGTACGAGGCATTTAACCGACCTGTGTTGCAAAAAAGGTTGGGGAACACCGATCTACGGTATCACTACTATTACCAATAATACATTTTTTTACTCAGAACCGTATGATTTATGAAAAACTTTTCTTCCAGACTTTGGCATGTGATATTACCTGTGGGGATAAACTTACTTATTATTTTCTGATCAGCTGAAGTGCTTTATTTCGGCACCCGAGAAACAATGTTACATGGAACTTTCTCTCAATGAATACCTTCTTTTTGTATATATTTCACATTTTTTCGAGTTCCTTATCATCCTTGGCGTTTGAGAACAACATTATTCCCATCAATAATATGGTTTTGAAAGAGTAACAGCGATCCAGGATCTAAATAATTTTCATAACTGAGAAATTCAAACCATAAGACAATCATTCCAACAGGTGGCACCTAAACGCTTGTGATATAATGATATGATGGCAGAATATAGCAACTACAGTGTTACTTCTAGGATTGGCAGTATAACACTGACAGACAACTTAAATAATCTTACATTAACGGTCAACAGAAAACCATGACAACTAAAAAAAAAAAAAGTAGTTGACAATCTTTGTATTTCCCTTCTATTTCTGAGCGTATATAAGGATTGTGTGCAACTAGACAGACAAGTACTAAATACAGACAGTAGGTAGATTAAACAAGTATCGCCTGCCCTCAACTTCTAATTTCTTTGCATTGTAAAGTCATCCTCTTACCGACGTAAGACCAAACCTTAAGCACAGGAAGGAAATTAGAAGAGGTCAAAATATTAATTTTAAGACTTAAACTGAAGCCTGGAGACTTCTGGTTAACATACAATCCATCCAATGAAAACCTTTAACACGCCATACAGTAACTACTGTGTAACCACATTCATTCATTAAGACATAAATGAGCATTTGCAATTCCATATATACTTTACGCTACACGCATTACACAAATTGGCACCGAGGTCAACAGCCTTCCACTGAATCAATAAAGTTCTATCTATATAAAGTATATTGCAACAACTTAACATTTATTAACACACACACAAAAGGAAAAAAAAAAAAAAAACAGGCAAAAAGAAAAAAAAAAAAAAACAGGCTAATCAGCCTTAAGGAAATCATTATGACTGTTGGAATCCATGTACTAAACTGGAGAATTTGATATTGATTGATTGTGTGTGTGTATGTATGTATATATATATATATATATATATGTTGTATATATATATATATATAGTATATTGTACTGTATACACAATACAGTATATCAATATGTGTGTATATATTATATACATGTATGTTTATACATACTGTACATATCCATGCATACATATATATGCAGATATACAGATATATTGATTATATACAGTATATATATAAACATACATACACACATCAATATATGTATGTATATATTTATATACATGTATATTTATACATACATATCCATAAATATACAGATACATACTGTACATATACATATAAACAATGTGTAAATATGTATGTATATGTATATATCTAGATGTGTGTATATTATTCACACATACATACATACATACATACATACATACATACATACATACACTTGTACCTATGCAGTCACTGCCACAGGTACATAAATATACACATTATATTTATGTACCTCCGGCAGTGGCTTAGCGGTTAATGACGTCTTCAGGTTTAAATCTACCAGCTGCCATGTTACCACCAAGAGGCTCTGAGCGTAGCGACGTCCCGACTCACAGAACTTCCTGTGAGCCCCTACCACCCACAGGTAGCGGATAAGTCGATGAAAATGAGTAAATAAAATATTGGAAACGGTCAGCAGCCGTTTTCTTAAACTTCCTGTTGGGAGGCGGTAGCAACAGGGAGTTCCGCGCAACCCTCAGCAGCAGCATCATTAGCGGCAGAATGCAGTTAATTAACACATATACACATAAATTACTATTCACCCAGACAACATCACCAGTTCATACAAAGAGTTCATACTCACTCAGTATTTTGGTAGATTCGTCTCCCAGCGAGCGACAGTCGCGTCGTAAAAAAAAAAAAATTAAGAAATATTCCAAAAGTTCCACAAACTTTTCTCTGCCACCCTGTCGTCTCTCTCCTTAGCCCCGCCCCCCTGTGACAGGCATTAATTGGCTGGTAACAGACTTAACAAAAAGAGCGGGAACGGAATGAGCCATTCAAAGACATCAAAATAACTCGGGATATTTTAGTGTCTTTCGAAATACATTGCAAACCAAGCATTCCTTCACAATTATTAATAATAAAACATTCTTTATAGAAACCAAACTTAATAATTTATAGCATGGCACAGCCGTTACATATATTGTATTCTACTGTACTTTGGGTTCTTTATCTCAAGAATGGCTAAAAAGCCTCAAGCCGCGATGGCGGCAGTAACCAGCAGCAGTATACGTCGTCTTGAAGTATCTACCCATAGTTCTATTCAGTGAACTCCGCATGCGTACAACTGACTTACTGCTGGACAATTAATTTCTCCCTATACAAAGTTTGGTTCTCGTTTTTGAATGGTAGTCAAATCCTCTAGATAATAGATAATAGCTAATACTACAAAGCATTATCATTTCTACCCGTCATAAATTCGTTTTTGTTGCCTAATGGCACATACAGTATATAGCATACAAAATTAGTTCATGCTTTGCAATTTACATAAACATAAGCTGCAAGAAAATACCAGGCTGTGGCTAAAGATTTCCTTTTAGGTTAGGAAAAAATTGGGTATTTTTAAATGTATTTATAGTTATTTGATGTCTATAGTTTTGAGCCATCACCCAGAACACAGAGAGAGGATATGTGTGCAGGTAGCACATGGGTACTTCTACAAGGTAAGGTAAAATATCAGCTAAGCCCATGGATTTCTACTGGGGAGGGAAAAACTATGGGTAGGACAAAACTTCAGAACACAGGAGTTGACAGGTTTATTCGACTTGGCTTAGTGTTGAGACTGCTGACTGTTTGGATGGTTGTTGGTTGGCTGCAATAAATACCCACTGTCCCAGAGCCCCTTGAGGAATACTTTGGAACTGCCTGCTTATGTGAAGTTTTTGTTTGGTGTTTGTTCGGGGATTTTGATTTTGAGGCACACTGAGTAAAAGTGTGGTACTCTACGTCTGTAACTAGCACTCTGTCCCCTCCCCTCTGCTGTGTCACACATTTTTCCTCTGTCTTTGCTGAGACAGACGGCGGAACATTCAGCCTAGATCTGCTGAAGATTTCTTCTGATAAAAAGTTTTTATATTTTTTCACCTACTACTGCCAAAATACTTTCTCACTGTGTGATCTTTTTTGTTTTCATCCCCATCAGTTATTTCGTTATCTGAACTAAAAACAGCCACTGATGCACTGTGTCATAGTTATTCTAATGTGAATTAAATTAGTCATGATATGAATATTGTGAATATAATATAATTGGAAATGTTCTCTCCAGTCTTCATAAGCCTCCCCTAAATTTGGCCAATCCATTTTAACAATTCTGGCAATTAAACCAGTCTGTGACACAAAAACCAAATAAGAAACCAGAAGACTATTTGCATAACGTTTGTGGAGATACTCATTCATCCAGGTCATGATATCCAAAAGGTTATGATATCCATGTAGGACTTCTTTTTTATGGTGTTGAAAGACATTTCATTCCTCAACTGAAGAACTTCATCAACTAATGAAGTTCCTCAGTTGAGAAACTCTTCACACCTTTGTGAAGAGTGAACAGAGTGGTCTAGAGCAGTGGTCCCCACCCTTTTCTGTAACACAGACCGCTTTATTGTCTGACAATATTTCCACGGCCCGTTGTAGCAGATAAAAACAAAATAAAATGATAATATTGGCATTAAAAACTGTTGTATTTTCTTTGTTATAATAAAAATTACCGTAAATCCACTGTGTAATCATGTCCAACATTATTAGCCACATCCCTGTGGCGTCGCACCAACAACAGAACATGACATTAGCAACATCATTTCTACCCAAACACAAAGCAACACACTTTGGTCGCTATGGTAACTTTTAAAGATACCTTCAAAATAAGACACAACACAAAAATAAAGAGTATGAAAATACTCGCGACACACAGCAGCACTGAATCAATGGGAGCCCTGAGCTCGCAGTAACGAGACGGTCCCATCTTGTGGTGATCTCGGGGGACTCTGCCATGACTTTAATTCAGAAAAACGGCAGAGTTGATGTCTCGAGCAGACGTTTAAGGCCCCCGTCATTTGCAAATCTCCAGCAGTTGACCTTTCTTTAATTTAGCAGGATGTATTACGTGACTTACGGTGATGAGGACTTGACATGCGTCAAGTAAGACGGATGTAATAGAGAGAATCCAGCCACTTTTCAAAATAAAACATCAGTAAGACTCAAATAACAAATCAAACAAATTATGTGTATTATTTTTTTTCTTTCTGTGCCGCCCGGTACCTTTGGGAGTCACTGGTCTAGAGTCATAGAACTACTAGAGTTCCCTCCAACAACAACCAGAAACTGTTGAAGTTCCTCAGTTGAGGAATGAAACGTCTTTCAACTCCAAGAAGAAGTCCAGTTGCCGACAACGAAACCCTTATTTGGATATTGGCTTAACCTTAAACTATGAGAACAACACATTTGCATTTGTAGCAGTAAAGGAAATGAGCTGCATCCATCCCCTTTGTGAACCCACCTCAAGGTGTCGAGTACACTGGAAGAAGCCAACCACCCAACTGGGATTTAGTCTTGTCCAGAGGGTTAACCCTAGAATTGACAAAGCACCAAGGATAAAAAAAGTATCCAAACATTCCTTCCATACCTTCACATATGGTCATGAACTTTGGAACATCACTGGAAGAATGTGATCCTGGACAATCTCCTTAACTGAGCTTTCTCTGTAGGGTTGCAGGACTCTCCCTTAGAGATAGGGTTAGGAGCTCTGTCACCCAGGAGTGACTCTTAGTAGAGCAGCTGCACCTTCGCATCGAAAAGAGCCAGTTGAGGTGTCTTGGGTTTTTGCCTCGTATGACCCCCCCAAATGCCACGCTCTGGGGGGGGGGTCCTGTTCCTTTTCCTCTAGGGAGGGTTAGGGTTAGCCGGAGTGGGTCTTCGGGATCCTCCCAGATAAGCTGAAAGAAGTATATATGGAGAGAGAAGTATTGTAATCTGTTAATCATCTTTCTTTCTAGAAAAGAGTAAAAAAATAAATCCACTTTTTCCTCCAATCTTTCTCTTCAACACCTAGAGCCCTTTCAAGCAGTTTACAGAGACATCATTAAATAATTTGTGGTTCGAGTCGTTCCCAACCTTGTGTGGCTTGTGACCCTGTTAACCTATGACAAATTGTTGGCATCTCTGGGAACATTTTTTCCCTAGTCACATGATCACAGTTGTCCATCTAGGTAATTATATATTATATATAGAATAATATTTCAATAGTTGGAGCTTTGTCCCAGAGTCAAATTCTCTGTCATTGATGTAAGACTCCAGGGTTGGCCTCCTGGACACGATCCAATCCCAGTTAGGGTGGTTGGTTCCATCTAGTGGACTCACAATCTGGAGGAAAGTCCACAAAGGGATATATGGATGGGTGATTGGATGGATGGATGGAGGTGTGATTGGATGGATGGATGATTGGTTGGATGGATGGATGGAGGTGTGATTGGATGGATGGATGGTTGGTTGGATGGATGGATGGATGGGTGGATGAAATAATGGGTGATTGGATGAGTGGATAATCGGTTGGATGGATGGATGGATGGGTAATTGGATCTATGGATGAATGAGTTAATGGGTGATTGGATGTATGTATGTATGGATGGATGGATGGATGATGGATGAATGGATGGATGGGTAATTGGATGGATAGATGATTGGATGGATGGATAAATGGGTGACTGGTTGGATGGATGGATGTTGAATAAATGGGTGATTGGATGGATGGATGGATGAATGAAGGATGGGTGATTGGATGGATGGATGGATGGAGATGTGATTGGATGGATGGATGATTGGTTGGATGGATGGATGGAGGTGTGATTGGATGGATGGATGGTTGGTTCGATGGATGGATGGATGGGTGGATGAAATATTGGGTGATTGGATGAGTGGATAATCGGTTGGGTGGATGGATGGGTAATTGGATCTATGGATGAATGAGTTAATGGGTGATTGGATGTATGTATGTATGGATGGATGGATGGATGATGGATGAATGGATGGATGGGTAATTGGATGGATGGATGTTGAATAAATGGGTGATTGGATGGATGGATGGATAAATGATGGATGGGTGATTGGATGGATGATTGCATGGATGGATGGATAAAGGTGTAATTGGATGAATGGATGGATGGAGGTGTGATTGGATGGATGGATGATTGGTTGGATGGATGGATGAATTAATGGGTGATTTGATGGATGGATGGATAATCAGTTGGATGGATGCATGGGTGATTGGATGGATGGATGAATGGGTGATAGATTGCCAAGTAGCTCTTACTATTATTATAACATATATGCATAATCTTAGATGTGTATAAGAGACAGCTCCCAACATGTCCAAACCATCTTAACCTGGCTTCTCTAGCTTTTTCTCCAAACCTTCCTGTGTGTCTATCAATATCACCCTTAAAGAGAATCTCAGCATCTTTAACTTCTCCACCTACAGCTCTGCCTCCTGTCTTCTGTCTATTCCTAGTGTCTCTAATCCATCTATCATGGCTGGTCTCACCACTGTCCTGTAAACATTTCACTTCACCTTAGCTGACACTCTTCTATCAAAAATTACTCCTGACTCTTTTCTCCAGTTTTTCCATTTTTTTTTTTTCCGCCGTAAGATGTGTATAAGAGACAGGAATAAGATTTTATTATGGGTGTTGGCCAGAAGCTGCATGTACGGGTGATTTGTAATAAAGCCAGTGCTGAGGTGAGTCAGCACAGGACTGACCTCATTACAGCAGCTGGACCACAGGAGGGAAAAACACATTGACTAATTCACCGCAAACAGAAATAGCATCGATGTCTCGTTTGGCGCCGAGGCTCACAGCCAATCCTTTAAAAAGTAATGAAAAGTTCATAGAGAGAAAAACTGCCTGATGGACAAAAATAAAAAGCTCAACAAAGAGACTCTCGCAACCTGTTTTTTTTTTTTTTTTTTTTTTTTTGTTAACATTGTTATGTGGATTGTTTGGTTTGTAGAAAAACACAAAACTTTACTGCCAGTGTGTAATCCTCTCAACATGTTGTTATTGTCAATGTTCAATTCAATCAGAACTAGCAAACTAGTAACAATAACATCAATCAGCCAATATTATTGCCTATATCGGATTAAATACCTGATATCCGTAAGAACGGTAGCGTATGTCTGATAATGAAAAACGATACTATATCACCTGAGATTAGCCAAATTGGATGGAATCCCAGATAGGTTACACAGTTTTACGGACAAACGGCGGCATATATTGAGATCGGTAAATATCTGTATCGCAAAATTGCTATACATTATCGGCAAAAGTTTGTATAGGACATCCCTGATCAGACCCCAAAACAACATGTGAGGTAGTTATTGACGTCCCAACACCTCTTCTAAAATAAATTTCACCAGATCAATTCAGGTCATGTGATTGCTGACCAGATGAGAGCAGTAACTTCCTTCCGAAACTACCACCTATACCCACACGGTGCACTGCATTGGCGCCACAACTAAATATTTAGCTCATGGCAGTGCTTCTCAAATAGCGGGGCGGGCCCCCCTGGGCAGGCGCGTTGCAATATTGGGGGGGCACGTGTGACCCTGGGGAACAAGCTTTATTTTTTTCACCGTACTACTATAAAGTGTAATTGCACATCCACTCCAGTAGTTGGCAGTGGCGCTCTCATTGCCCATTGTGCGCAGCGAGATGAACTATATCTCTTTCTTATTGTTTTCTTTATGTTAACAAGGATACGATGTTATGCAGAGGTGTAGCTATAACTTTTTTATAGACAAATTCTATCATTTATAGTTGCGATGGAAAGTGGGTGGTGGGTTTGGGGGGCGCGAATTGTTTTCTTCTAGCTAGGGGGGGGGCATAACGAAAATAATTGAGAAACACTGGTTTATTGTATCGCAGAAATATATCCCATACAGTTGTGTGAGCTAAGCTTATGTTACATATGTATTACATCTCGATTAAGTAGCTGTAGCTTCGCAAAATTGTTTACCAAGTTTTGAACCTTGAACTATACCGACAGCAACTTCCATTCCTGCCAGTATATTAGTATTGTCTTCAGGCCATAATTTTTTGAACGATAATTTAAACAACATGTGTTTTTTTTTATTTAATTTCATATACTTTTTGGGATAATTAAATTTGTATAGTTTTGACATTACCATGTAAGACCAAGGCAGAGGACAGGAGACACAACTGGAGGTGGAGGAGCTAAAGATGCTGAGGTTCTCTTTAGGAGAGACGACGATGGACAGGATCAGGAATGAGGTGATTAGAGGGACAACAAAGACAGGAAGGTTTGGACAAAAAGCTAGAGACACCAGATTGAGATGGTTTGGACATGTTCAGAGGAGGGACAGGGGATACATTGGTAAAAGAATGACCCTAGAGATTGAGCAACCAGGTAGGAGACAAAGAGGAGATTGATGGATGCAGTGAGAGAGGACATGGAGGTAGTTTGGAGTCAGAGTAGAAGATGGAGAGAAGTGGGAGATGGAGATGGGTGATTCCTTGTGGCAATGGCTGAAAAAGGGACAAGTTGAAATAAGAAGAAGGAGATAAGGGATTGGTCAAGATTTTCTGGATCCTAGAGATGGAGCTACCAGGGAGGAGACAAAGAGGAGATTGATGGATGCAGTGAGGGAGGAGATGGAGGCGGTTGGAGAAAAGAAGAATGATTTCTTGTGGAAACCTCTAAAAAGAGACAAACTGAGAAGAAAAAGACGTCTATTCAACGCTTGTTTGTTTTGGTGTTTGTCCCACATTGAATCCCTGAACAGCGTCGTCTCTGCTCATATTTGTTCATCAAGGTTCTTTTGTTGCCTTCTTACTTTTCTATTATCTTTTTTTCCAACATTGTCATAGCTCATTCATTCGCTGCGAATTTTGATTTAACTCGTTCTTCAAAGTGAGACAACAGCTGAAGTCACACGGGAAGAAGTTTCTGCTCCATTTGTCTCCCTCCCTCATTTTCTGGATGTGATGTTTTCGACAGGTGATAGAGTAAACAGTTGAACTGGAGGACCTTCCTCCGCACTCAAACGTCACCTTGCAACAATCGTCGGTGGGAGGAGGGGAGGAAATTGAAGTCAGAGTAGAAGATACAGAGAACAGGAGGAGATGGTAAAGGATTCGTTGTGGAGACCCCTGCAAAAGAGACAAGCTGAAAGGAGAAGAGTTTGACTAGCTATACCGGTTGGTAATATCTTCAATGCCATTTAGTCTTTTGAAATGTATTTTATCTGGAAGAAAAAGCATGTGCCGTATTTTCACGACTATAAGGTGCACGTAAAAGTCTTAGATTTTCTTCAAAATGTGCAGCGCGCCGTATAGTGCAGTGCGCCCTGTGTGTGTTGTTGTTGTAAGGCGAACGTAGTAGAGGACACCATGAGAACGTTAAAGGGGGAAGTGTGGGCGTTGTTTTGCTCCCACTCTATTTTTTAAATATGCACACTTGTATGCCTGTGTGTTTGTTGTTGTTGTAAGGCGGACGTAGTAGAGGACACCATGAGAACTTTAAAGGGGGAAGTGTGGGCGTAGATTTTATATAAAACCTTAACCCTACAATCACGTGCCCCTTGTGTGTGTGTTAAATATAGTAATGGCACACAAAAGTGAGACTCGGCCTTTTAGTACAATGAGCCTTATGTGAAAATACGGTAGATTTTTCCAGTTTTACAAGAATAAACGGTTTGGGTAAGATGTTGATCCAGATATAAATTTTAATATTTGCACAAAAGAATTTTTTTTTTTTTGCTCATGGTTTGCCAGCATTCCAGTGGGCTCACCACCCACAGGAGGTCTCACTAGGGCTGGGTTAAAAAAATCGATTAATCGATTTTAATCGATTTTTTTGTTAGTAGGACGGTATTGATTCATAAATCCAAAAATCGATCTTTTTTTTCCTTTTTTTCCCAACAACTTTACGTGAACTCATGCACCACAGGTGATTACGTATTTACGTGGTTATATGCGAGTTAACACACTTGCACGTAAAATAAATGAGAAAAAAAAAAAACCATGGCACTAAAATCTAAAACTAGAGTCTGCCTTGTAATTTTGGGTCAAGTCATGTTAAATAAAAAAAGCATGATGGATTAATATGACTGCCTTGAGTAAATTTGTGATGGAAATAAATGTAAAAAAACCAAATTTTTTTATAAACAAATTGATTAAGTTTCAATTTTAGCTTTGATTCTTCTGAGAATAACGTTGGTATCGAACTATAAGTGATATGACAAAAACGGAATCGAAAACCGAAGCGAATCGTGAATTGAATCGAATCGAACCCTTGTGAATCGATTTGAATCGATTTAGAAAATTTGACTCAATACCCAGCCCTAGGTCTCACTGTATGGTACAGTGAGATTTGGGTGTCAGTGGTGGAGACGACTGCCCCTGAGGTTAAATTGTGTACAAATAAAGTAACCGAATCTGAATGTGTGTTATTTGTTATGTCCTAAAGTACCCACTCACCATATATACCATATATATATACAATATGTGGGATTCACGTTTGACAAGCCAAAAATCAGACCCACTTGCATGATGACATCGACATAATGAGTGATGTCACCAACCTATAAAAATCAGACAAAGCAATGAGAAATAATTCTGTATTGAGATCTTAATGAGCAGATAAGAAAAAAAAACACAAGAGAGACAATCAGGTTCATAGGAATTATTCAACATTTTATATTCTTTTGTAGCAAAATGTTTTCAAACTTAAACATTTTTTTTTTGTTTATACCCCAGAACCGAGTCTATGTCAAAGTACAAAATAAAATGTTGTGTTTATAT